>PNEQ01025125.1:0-33852 GCA_003012365.1 Medauroidea extradentata | reverse complement strand
CTACAAATTTTCATCCCTTAATATCAAATGGTTCCCGTCAAATTCAATAAAAACCATACTTGCAACCCCATCTTCACAGGGGTTTCCTGCCCTTAGGAGTGGTTTCCAGGCATTCGTTGCCAGACATTTTCTAACTGTTATTTTGCAAGGAACATCCTGTCACAGTTTGTCGCAGAGCTGATGACTCACCCTGTATTTAGGTCGTAAACAGTACCCTATAAAAAGTTTAGGCTAGGTGTCATATGTGGTTATCTGTTTTATGCACGTAATGTTACGAAAATGTGCAGAATACAGTTGAAAACTCATTTTTCAAGGGTCTATAGCTTGACACGTATTATTATATTGACAAAGACCGTATGTTATAATATACATTTCCCAATTAATTTTGGGATTTTTTCGTCAGTCTATTTAAGCTTTTGATCGTGGTTAAAAGGAATGGTGCATTTAGCTCACGATTTACCATTTTCTTTACTACCACGTGCTTTCCAAAATGTGTCGGTAATTTAGACATTTCATGAGATTAATAAAAGATCCATTCATTTTCTCAGTGAGACAAATGCTGTGTACTTTATACCGTGTCATTTGTTTTAATACATGAAATTATGGATTTTCTTTTGTTTTAAATCACATGACAAATAATATAAAATGCTACTTTTATGTAACTAAGGAATGTGGTACGGCGATTTTAACAGCGCTTTTTTAAGATAGCAACTATAGAGATTAAAAATGATCTCTTACTTTAAAGATAACTCAAACTAAAAGTATCCTACGTGAAAATCCTTTGTGAATATTGTCATGTTAAGAAACTTTGCACATTTTTAGATTTATTTCATTTAAATTTAAAATGTGTCTGACCGCTTGGCGCAGTGGTTAGATTTCCTGGCCTGTGGACCAAATGTCCCGGGTTCGATACCCTGGTTCAGGACTGGGTGTTATGTTGTATCACCATACTACGGAAGACAATGGCGAATCACCGCAGCTTAATTCTTGCCTAGCCGCACCTCAGGTTTAAACCTATCTGCGGGCTGAAGACGTATCAATATCATCATTTAAAATTTAATGTCTACAATTTCTACGAACAATATGTATTACTTTAAAAATGTATTACATAATATTTCTTTTGAAATATAAATATTTAAAATATATCAACTAAAACGTAATTTATTTTGTAATGTTTCTCACTTAAACACCATAGCTACAAGATTGGTAAGTTTGAGTGTTGGTGAGGGTAAACTGAGGTGTAGGTGAAGCAGTGGTGGAATGAGAGACAGGAGAAAACGAAACTACGTTGAGAAAACCCGCCGACAAGCGGTAACTTCCAAAACATTTCCAGCATGCTAAAGTCGAGACTGAACTCCGCTGGTAATTGAACCAGGGTCGCCGTGGTAGGAATAATGCTGTATGACGATTACACGACTACGTACGGTCCCATATATATATATATATATATATATATATATAAATTTATAATTGTAAAAAAATTTCGATATGTCTTAAGGAAAGAAATGTAGTAATAAGAAGATAGTAAATTTAAAATGTTCCATCACAAATCTTCAATCTCGCTGCCCGCTAAATGTGGGTCAATAGCTGAACGAAGGTGGTGATAGCTATAATTCAGCGAGGAATCTTAAATGTTTCTAAGATGAGAACTATGTAGACATTCTAGCCAAGTTAGTCGACTAATATAAGTAAACATTATGTCTTATGAAGATTCTTACAAAGGGCATCTCAGAAAGCCAATAGCGAAACAAGAAGAAACAGCAAAGGGGAAAACAAGCTTAAATGACTGCGTTCAACAAATACTTAAACAACAAAACCAAAAAAAGTTCAAGCGAAGTTTGTGAAAAATAAAAAAACTACAAATTAAAGAATAATATAGTTCGATTAAGAAAATGATTAATTACATAAAATACAAGTATTTCGATTTACGTTGATTTTATTGTTTTTTTTAGTATTGTACTAAAATAGGAAACTATTGGGAACTATATTCGGCAAATTCGCTGCCAACCATACAAGTAGTAAGGCAACTATGTTTAATGTTTAATTCAATGCAGCAACGGCTAGTGGTATTTTTCAAAGGTAAAAATTTTAGTGATCACTTTATTCCAAACGACCGTTAGCGGTTGCGCGATATCTGCTCCCTTTCATGATTAAAATAATTAAACTCGCAAAAAAAACCACTGGCCTTGAACTGGGCTCCAAGGACTGATCATCGAGAACTTGCAGCGTGTCCTCGAGTGGTAAAGTTACTTTACGTGCGCTCTGGACTGGAAACGAGCTGCGGCTTAACAGACAGTTAACGCTGTCTGTGCCCCATTCAGACGAATCCACTGCTTCGTTAATTGGAACGTCTTGCCTCCTTCGCGAGCTAATTACTGCTCGGAGAAATTCTCTGCATCCCGATTCAATTATTCACAGCTACTGCGGCTCCCCCCACCCCCCTCCACCCGCCTCTGACTGTCTACGACTTGCGTCTGTCGGCATACGTTAGTGCCGTCATCGATAAACCCAATACTAGGAACCAAGGTTTGGGCAAAGTGTTGGTACCGCGGTGCGTCGCTGGAGTTTGCCAAACATATATTTCGTTACTCATATATTGCGCAAAGTAACACGAGTCTAAATATTACCAAAGTTTATTTTAAAACTGTGTTATTTTGTACGAAACCGAATGTAAATTACAAGGTTATCAAGCATTTTTATAGTTATATGTTTTTTGAACACGTACTGTAAAAATTATTTGTAGGTTTACTATATCGCTGTATTGGGGTGTTAGGAAAGTAGTTACGTTAAAATTGTGTCGCATGTTGGTAAAGTTCCCATACATGTTCAGAAAATAATCAAATGCATAGTAATGTTACGAGACTTGTAATAGTACCAGTGCTGAACAGTTGATTTATTTACAAGCTGAAATGTGATAAGTGCCTTCATACCTTGTACAGGTTAAAAACTTGCATTACTGTTTAGGAAGCTTGTTTTCGGTACATATAATATGACTAGTGACATGTTTTAATTTTTTTTTTGCTAACCTTCGTAGAAATATTATGTAAAGTTCGTAGTTCTATTCAATATACCTCGAAAATACATTTTGCAACTAAACAAGGTGATATGTGTATATCGCTTTTTAATATCATGTAAAACTGTATTCAGCAGAACTCTACAAACCATTTGAACTTCAGAAAACCAAGTTTAGTAGTTTATACCGCACGCAAAACGTAACTTTTATTTTACGACACTTGAGTTGCAAACTCAAGTTTCCATAAGAAAAATAACCTGATATTTGCACCGTTTGCACCGCACTGAAACCTCACTCTCGGAAATTCGTATTTCCGAAACGAGACTTTTGAGTGACAGTATAAACGTACACTGTATGACTCTCGAGCTGCAACGGTCTGTCGATGCATTCTGTCAAACACTTCTGAGTAACTATAAGCTAAGTGAGCGCTAAGGCGATATTTTGGAAACATCTGTGCTGGACATTCTTGCCATTGTGTGGTGTTTCGTTTCCTGAGCAGTAGGAAAAAGCTGTCCTAATTAGCGGTATTGTAGTATGTCACGAGTATATTTTACACATAACTGCTGAACGTGTGAATAATATGTTAATTTATTATAACAACGCAGTTTGCATCACATAGACTCTACAATATAAGCCTAAATTAAAACACGAAGAAATTAGTAACATAAAATAATGACGTTTTCAGGAAAGAACCTCATAACAACTAAAATAATCATAAACAACAAAATACTTCAAAGAACAAGTGTTCCACTTCCAGTATCCACGGTGTGACAGTATATATATAATGCATATTTACATTGTAAGTGCATAAGGTCGTATGCTACAAAGCACACTTGTCAGAATAGCGAAACGACTGTTTATTTCATTAATAATTGTTTTATCGTTATAATATTTATGCTATACTAAATTGGCATACAACTTTATCTTAAACAAAGCAACATACGTCATTTTGCAATGAAAGAGTAAAATGCCAACATACGTCATTTCACATACAGACATACAACCTGTTGAATTTAAACTTTAGTACATAAGACATTTGTATACACTAATTTATATTTTATAATATGTTTGTTTTGCCTCTAGTTCGTCTAGTTATTATTTGCTGGCTCTTAAGAGTGCGTAATCGATAAATAAACGCTGAAAACCTCAATTGGTTTCTACGTTTTTTTAAGCCAATATAGTTAAAATACTCCATGACAATCCTTGATAATGGTATTTGCCAACTTAATGAGTAAATATTTAACCAGAATTACCAATTCGTTACGCGTGATCTCTTGCGCCGCAGTTAAATGCACGAGGTTCCGGCGTCAGAGATTGTGCCTCAGAAGTTCGTAACACTGGAAACAATTTTGTTTAAAACGTTGACTAAGGATTGCAATTGTTTAATTTTCGCAAATTGGCTTCAAGAAACCTACCGTTATATATAAATGCTTAGCGTTGAATTATGTACCTTGCCCTCTTAAGAAACAAAGTTAAGTCCACTTGTAATTACATGCAAATAAAAACACGTTAACTCAACGAGTCTGTTGTTTCCATGGATACTTAAAAATCCAAAGGTCACTCGTCTTAATTCTTGATGTGATCACACTGTCCTTTACAAATACCACGACGCAGACCATTGAAAAATTTATGGTATTCTATTTCCAAGCATGTTTTCAGCTGCTGAAGATCCACACACTATCTTTCTTGGATAGCCTGAGATCTTCTGTCTGGTTTCAGCTCAACACAATCTGAACCATTAAACTGATTCTCACCTTGGTTCGTACTGTCTGAAACTTTTTTTTCATGTCAGTTTTCTCTACTGGTTAGGATGAACTACTTCTTCATCATAAGAGCTTGTTTCTGGCCGATATTCATTAGAATTCCAAGAAAGCAAACTTTCGTTCATGCCACTAAAAGAAATTTGTAACATCAGCTCCATTGATTCTTAACCTTTCTCGTTTCTCAGTTGACTAGGTCTGTTATTAGACCTAACGTTTATACAAACTACTTCAAAACAAGGAAGAGTTAATGATACAGAACTAATTTTCTCTAAAACAGCTGGTCGTTTCATTTTCTCTACAATCACAACAAGATAATTAATGTCATCCAAGATAACAGCAAGTGAATTCACTTCCGCCACACCAACACTACGTAGATAGATTAATATCTTCTACAAAATCAGCAGGATAATACATTTCTTCCAAAACATCAGCAGGTGTATGCACTTCCTCCACAACATCAGGTATATTCAACACTTCTATAACGGCAGCAGGAGAATAAATCTTCTCGAAACCAGCACGAGGATCAGACATTTCCTGCACTACATGTGGTGGATTAATGTATTTTACAACAACAGTAGGAAGAAGATACGTTTCCTCCGAAACAGCACCAGGTGAACTTGTTCTTGACTAAATTCGTGTAGAAGAAAATTGTTTGAAGATACTATGTTAGTCACAGCAGTTTAATTGTTTGCTATTTGTGGATGTGGCCTATTGTGTGGTAAGCTGGACTAACAGTCCTGATAACTGTCAGTAATCATCACTGTTGTTATTGTCTTTAAAATTTTGCATACTAGGCAAGTCCTCACTCAGACAGCAATAGTATATGGGCGGAAATTGTAAACATTCATTTTAAAGCGACAGAGCTTCAAAAATCAGCTATCATTTCCGGCAACCCATGTCTCAAAAATCTCCGATTGTGACTGGAAAGTAAAGAAAGACCAACCCACAATTCGTTTGGTAAATCTAAAGATAATTTGTGTGTTTTACCATTACTAATAATGATATAATTTAGACATATTCACTAAAACAGTAGAAATATATAACAATTCTTATATTTTAATAACCTAGCATTTTACATTATACGAAAATGTGATTAAATTAAAAAAATTTAACTTCAAATGTAAAATGCAAAAAAATGTATTCCATTAGTATATTTTATAGATTAAGTTACCTGAAAGCTTTTCAATAAATGAATTATCATGCATTAATACATAACTACTAAAATAACCTAAAAGTATTACCTAATTATAGCAGTGTCGTTACATTTCAGTTACACAAACTATTAAAACAAGCAATATCTGCAAACGTTTACAGGAATACTAATTAACATAATAGGCACATTTTATAAAGCAATGACTCGGCAGTCATTAAAAGTTTCACACGAACACACGAAGACTACAAACTCACCAAAACATACGACTTTCTGCTGTTATGATAATCAGCCAAAATAACATACGACATATTGACATTTAATTGTATTTCTTATCACATAATTCATACAACATTTTGCCACCAGGTATGTATAATAATACGCATTTAACCACAATAAAAAACGAAAAATTCTGACATACGACCTTTAGGACTTTCAGTGTCGATATGTGTGTGTGTGTGTGCGTGAACTGTCGTCTTTTCAGAGTCGTCATGTTATGCGAATGTAAAAATAGCGGCTTATAACGAAGTCATTTTTATAATGTTAAAGCGCTATATTGACAAATTAAATTTAGTAAATTTATTAACAACTAGCTGTCCCGTTGCGGCTTCGCCCGCGTGTACTATAGAAAAGAGTAACGATCTTTTAGTTACGTGTTAATTGATGGTGATACTATATTCTATATTATACTATATTCACTGTTTATCTTTAAAACATCAAATACAAACAGATTTGTCCAGTCCACTGCGCTAAGCGTACTTTTTTAAATTCATCTTTATTTCTCTATAAAACAGATGTCCGGCTGCGGCTTCCACCGCAAAACAGCTGCCCGGCATTTAACATCTAGCGTACTCAATAACAGTGTAAAGAGAGCGCGCAATACGCTTGTATGATGTCATGTAATTCCCATCGCAAAGTCTTGCACGGGATACGAACCCGTAACCCCATCCCTCCTACACCCCAAACTTTATACAATACTTGAGTGAATGCTTAAGGCCTCGATCACAGGAACATACCTACATTGCTTAAACAACAATATCAATAAAGCTCAAATTGACTCTACTGTTTTAGGTTTTTTTTCCGGCAATTATTCGAATTTTTCTCGCTGTAAAAATCATCTTTGAACTTCAACGAACATTAAAAAAAATTATTGGGCCAAATTGGTCGAGGCGTTGTTGAGTTATGCGCTTACCAACACATTTTGTGATTCATTTTTATATTATAGAAGATATAATTGCTTGTAATAAATGGGAAATTCAATATGTAGGGTGAGACCCCACCTTAAGGAACTATTCTAACTAGGAAAACGTACCGAATTGTTTATAAGTAGTTGTTATAAACTCAGCCGTAGCGAATGTTAGAGTAGCCAGTGTTTAAAAAGAAATTACGCTAACGAAGCGCTCGGGTTTGTCATACGAATGTTAACGCCCTAGGGGCTGTATCTATAGACCTCTTTCGAATGACAACCAACTGCTCACCAATGCTTTCTCTATGGGGATAGCAGTTAGTTGTCATTCGAAAGAGGTTTATAATATCGGCCTAGATCTCCATTGACACAGTTATTTCCTAATAGGCCTATTATTTTTACATCATAAAAAGGCTAAGGCCTAGATATCTTAAAACCGGCTTTTTGAAAATAGTTTAATTTTTTTTTCAGTAATATGCTAATATTTGATTTTAATAATTAAGTTATCGAATTTAATAAGTGGTATTGAATGCGATAATTACCCGACATATATGTTTTATTTGAAAATCTTATGCTGCATAGTAAAAAGAATTTCCAACAATCCTATGTGACAGTTTTAATTAACTACTCTATTAGCAGGACTTTAAAAAGTACGTCCGCATAACTAGCGTAAATAGAAACCCATCATAGCGTCAAAATGAGTCCTCGACCAACGATTTCTAATCCGCTGGATGCAATAAAAAAGTTTGCAGTATTGGCGAGAGCAATTGACGGTTCAAGAACTATTTTCCATTGATTTCATAGTACTCATTTTTTACCTGCGGGGCGTTAAGGTTGCCGTCTGCCTTAGACGCTAAACGTCAGGCAGAGCTTCGGCCGTTATGAGTTAATTAGAAAAGTGTAAGGAACGACGTTAGTTCTTACACACCTCGAAAACCAATCAACATAGTGCAACGAAATAATCCACAGCAACTGTACGTGTCACCGGCTAGGGCTTAACGTGTATAAAAACCTAATACAAAACATTTTGGTATTTAAAAAAAAATTCTAAATGTAGCCAAACATTTTCAACGTGTTAGAATTTATTTAGTGTTACTAAACTTTGTTTAAATAAGTTTTTATATACTTAAAGCCCTAGTCAGTGACACGTAATTTAACCGTGACTTATTTCGTTTCATTATGTTGTTTTGTGGTTTTCGGGGGAGGGGGATGTATGAACTAAAAACACGTAAATTTTGACTTGGAAATGTCGTCATGGGAAAACTGTCTGAGCTAATTTTTTTTATAAGAGGATAATATACTACCAAGTAACGTCTCTGTTTCATACAAACGTAAAATTATGAATATATTTTTTTAGCTGTAATATATCCTTTATTTTTTCCTTCAATTACCTAGCATTTAAAGCGCCAAACTCAAAATGTTTTTCGGTACAAAAAATACATATTAAAAACAGTAAGTAGAAGTATCAGTCACCGCAACTACGTATTTGTGCAAAGTTTTAACTGTTACTTGATATTTTTTCTTTCTCGAAATATTTCTAACCAGATACGTGAGTAAAATGCACCAGAATGTCGGAAAAAATCAATAAGGTGGCTTCAGGAGTGGTTCAAAACATGGCGTTGTGCAGATCGGGTTGCACCAAGGGACGCAAGATCAATGTTGATGGTATAGGCCTATATCTATGTGTGACCAAATTGAACGGCGCCATATTTTATTTATTTATTTTTTCAATTACCGATTACAGAACTTTACATAAATCCTTTTTATAGAATGGAAGACATCACACTCACATAAGCAAAGCTTGTGTGTGAGTTCTACAAGACAAATTATTGTTTATAGCTGCGGTTAATTATGTAAGAAAACCTATAATCGGGTATAAATTAATTTGAGAAAAAAATGGAATGCTGCATGAATTAAAAAAAATAATTATTGACGGATACAGATAGTATTTAACAATTTATAATGTATAGAATGTAAAAATATTTAACTAGAGTAAATTACTAAAGACTAAAGCCCATAACATGCTATGACCTATACCAAAGTTCTTTTTGTTGAAAAAAGTCGTTACCCCAATCCCTGCTAAAGTACAAAATTCTCCGCATTCTATATGTCAGCGTTCGATCTGATCATGTAACGAAACAGCAGCGTAACAGTCTGGTTATTTTATAACGTCTTTGGGTCGCGCGCCTTCAATCGACAGGACGCGTATCGTACACGCGAATCAAAGCCAGGACTGCCGTGTGAGCGCGTGCGTGTGTTTGGTTTGTCTTCAATGGTCGGCCTGGAAGGAACAACAAGCCGAAGCGCGCTGGTATTAATACGAGCCGCCCAAACAACCCCCGCGTGTGGGTGTCGACGGCAGGGGCGTACCCGCTGTCACAAATAAACTCGAGTGTTAGGACGCACGACTAAAAAAAAAGAGGAAGAATACTGTGAAGGGCACAAAAATAGAAGGGGAAACAGATAAAAAAAAGGGCAGGTGATTGAAGTCGTTTGTGCATGCGTAGCGACCCCGCATGGTAAATTCATGGTCGTTACCACATGGAGAAATTTCAGGATCTCCTCCCGTTCACTGGACTTTCCGCGACAACCCAGTTTTCTCGCGGATGTACTGAAGGGGTGCGTGGGAGGGTGGGATGGTAAACAAATCGAAGGTTGGGGGGTTGAAAAACAAATGGGTAGCTCGCGCGGAAAGAATGTGTCGCTGGTCCGTGGGAGTGAAAATAAAGCAAGCGGCGCGACATAATTCGTTGTCCGCCAGAGAGAGTCATGAGAGCGTGTGATGCGTCTCGTTATGCCCCTTCTTCGGCTGCTCTGCGCTGGAAACGTCAACAACGCACAGAGAAAGAATGCGACCTGCAGCGCAAACATCATCCACCGGGCCATAGACGACGACAGAAGCCTCCGCCCTAACACAAATTGTAATCGCTACTGTGTACAGAACGAAGCTGGATAAAAAGAACATAAATCATTTCGTGTTGTCTTTCTGAACTTCTCCCGTCCGCATGCATCGAGCTGTATAGTAGAGGAAATTACACAAAACTCAAACGTTTCTGTGAGTACCTTTCGTTTCGTGGGTCTATTATAGCCTTCTTTTGTCATGACAACTTTTGTAATTGGATCGCTGTAAAGTAAAGTGTTCTATTAACATGTAGGGTTTTTCACAGCCAAAAATGTCGAGAAAACACAGTGGCATAAATAAAAACAAAATATAAAACCAACCAACTCAGTCCCTTTATCACTGAATTAAATTAACAAATTTTTGGAATGCATGAGAACTGGCAAAACTTCAAGTCCATAAGAATATTTTTAAAAGTGTAATAATTTTACCTTTCTTTACGACTTACTCAAAACCTTGCCAAAGTCAAACCCAGTATATTTTTTACGGTCAGTCCATGATGTCTCCAAGGCAATACAACAGTGTGAGGCCTTCATTTTGTTTATTTGAAATGAATTGTCAACTCCACTTCATTAAACATATAATACTATGTACAACTATGCAAAAATTCACAGACATACTCATTGCTCAGAAATAAACTGTACAGGTACCAACTATATATTGGCACGTTATTTATGGAATCTTGTACAGGGTTCCGTCAGAAGTTGGGGTTTATAGCCGGCTGCCCTGTTAATCTAAGAAGGTGTGAGTGACAGATTAGAGTTTCGTCAGAGGTTAACAGGGAGGTTACCGGCGCTGACGAGGCACGATAAGTGTTGATTACGGAGCAACGTCGGCATTAAGAGGTGGAAAGAACTGAATATCCCAGAGAAATTCCGACAACCAGCAGCAGTGCCTGGCACGAATTCCACTTACGAAAATCCAAGAGTATTCCAACGCAAATCAAAAATGGATCGCATTGGTGTGAGGTGTTCATGTTTATAATTTTTCGTAGTCTATAAAATACAGTGATGAATTAAACCACGAATTGTAAACAACATTAAGTATTCTTATATTTACGTCATACAAAATATTGTGTAAGACTGTCTGCCTACATACAAATAATAAGGCTGAGCAACCCATGATTGTCTACTCCTTTCTTGCCGACGTGTGAAACGGCTTTTTCAGACTGCCGTACTTCAAAAAGTACTAACCGGATGTATGCGAAACTCAGATACTCGTGCACTTTGCTTTGGAATAAAATTTCCACCAAAAAAATTATCCGTTCACCGCTCGAAGTTCCGTAGTAAAAACAGATCGGCAAGAAACTTGCGTGCTAGTTCATTGGTCGTTGTGGCGATGCGCCATTTGATGAGACTTTCAAGGTAACCCTTATAGCTCCGTCGCTTACGAGCCTCTAACGCGCGAAACAGCTGAAGGTAGGCGGGGTCCTTAACGGGGTTCCAGTGGGGGAAAATAATAATTTTATATTTGTATAAATTAGGCTATAGTTTTGTAGGCATTACTTGAGAGTACATTTTCCTCTTACCAAATAAATAGCTAAACCATATTTCCCATAACGGCAATTCAAAGTAAATATTGCATATTTTTACTTCATATAAAACTTTTAAACCAGTAAAAATATTGAAATTGGAAAAAATCACATCGAAACTTCTTGTCGCGGTATACGTGCTTGAAGCATATGAAAACCAATTATAAAATAATTTTGTATTTAAAAAAAATTGGTAAAAGTAACAAAAAATTTGTAAATTTTAGAATAATTTTTTTTAAATACAAATATTTTTTGTAATGGGTTTTCACATAATTCAACCAATAGCTCAGGACATGTAGTTATAAGGGGATTTATTTCATTTTATAATGTTTATTGGTTTAGAATGTGTGTATAAAGTAAAAAATGTGAAAATTTTTTGACTTGGAAATACCTGTATGGGAAAAGTGGTTACACTAATTTTTTTGTAAGAGGAAAATATACTGCAAACTGACGTCTGTAAAACTATCGCTATTAGACAGATGAACGCTGAGTATCCTTACATGTAAATTCGCTGTCTCATTTGTCTTCCGGTTCTTCACTTTCTTACTCACATCGCCCCTTTGTGACGTCATCAGCGGTTCCCATCTTCTGTTCAACGACCTCCTCTTAAACTCCAGGATAGGTTGCGTGACTGCCTGCCGTTCGGCCGGCGACTCACGAAGACCTGGTGTAATGCGTCGACTAATTGGCGTGCAAGGGACGAAGGAAGTCTTAATGAAATATGATGGAGTCGTCTTTCAGCCGGCGAACGTCGGACTGTCGAGGGGGTCGTTAGTGAACTCGAGTGATGTCTCAGGAGAGTTTCCGAACGCAAGTAGGAAAAAAATCGCAGACACCATAATACTCTCAGCTGTGCTTGAAAATTAAAAAATAAATATTTAATCGATAAATCAAGGAAGATTGCGTTATTTTTTGCTGTTTGTAGCTTATTAGAAATGTTAACTGAAAATGTAATTTTAAATTGTCAGCATAGTGTGGGAATAATCCTACCCTTAATACTGTCTTTAAAATATCATTTCTTAAAACATAAAATAAAAAGTACTTTGTGTAAAGAAACAGCACTGTAAAAAGAGCGTAAGCAATGGAAGATCAAATAATTATTAGAATTAACTAATGAAATTATATTTTGCAGTCAATTTACAGGATAGCAATGCTGTCACTGTATTCACTTTACGGACGTACTGAATACGCTAATGAGTGATTGATTTATAAATGATTCGGTTTTTTTATTTCTTCATGTATATTTACATTTAGAGTACGTATGCAGTTTGGAGTGCGACTGTTTACAAAATGTACCTTTTTCATCGAACTTGCCAATCAATGCGAAATTAAAAAAAATGCACTCAGCTGTACTGTGTAAAATGTTCATATAAATTACGGTTTAAAATTAAGTCCTGAGTGTTTAAAAATAGCAAAAGAAAATGAGTCAAGCATGCATGCATAGAAAACATTTGAAAGAAAATCTACCCAAGTTAACAAAATATTAGAAGATTTAATGCAACAATAACAAGAAAAGAAAAAAACAAGCAATAATTCTTATGCCACTTATTGACCAGTTGGGAACGAGCTTAGTGGGAAGTGTTAACCGGTTTTGTGGCATTTTCATTTTTTGAGCAACAACATTAATTCAGATTGTATTATCAAAAATTTCTCTTCGACAAACCATAGATATATTCTTGGTAAACATCTTAACATAATTCATAATGGAATCATTCATTAATTTGTCATGTAGAATCATTGCAAGAGAATTATTGGTTAACTGTCCTGTAGCGGTCTAAGGAATCATGAAATTCTTTCTTTCTTTATCTCAATCAATGAAGGTATATATAAAGAAACCTTGTCTATATAAGTTCAGTTTCGGTAAAATATGGAAAATTTTCCATATTCATCTCACCCTCTCGGAACTAAGTAAATTTTCATTAATGAAATAATTAGCGAATTGTTTATAAATTTTTACCTAGGAAAATTTACACTGTACAGTAAAAACTATTAAATAAACTGTACAACATTTTTTCGATACCTGCTCTCGATTAGGAATAAAAAAATAACTATCCTGAGAGCAGTAGAAATGATGGATAGTGGCCTATTGACACATCTAGTGGTTTTACAGATTTTCAAATTATTTTTTCCAAAAACCTAAATTTCATACAGTAGTAATCTTACTTTTTTTGCTCGCAAATGTGACATAATCTTGCAACAACATTTCTTGGAATCAATAACCCTCGCAGTTATTTTCATATTTTTGCACCCAAATCATAATAAATTTTGTTATGAAAACAAGCCGCAATCAAGAAATATATATTATATATTTATTTATTCTATGTAACTGTGAGCCCAGGCAGAGCAATATTTATTTAACAAATTGTAAAGCATGGTTGTAAAAATCTTTCGTATTTTATTATTATGAATTAAGTTGATATTTTTTTAAAATATAGCATTTTAAGTACACGAATTTTTCCAATGTTGAGGGGTCTGGAATCCAATTTTTAATCGGAGTTCAGAATTTTATTGAAACACAAATGCATAAGGTAAAGAAAGTGTTGTTTATAAACCGTTGACACTGAGGTCATTTGAGAGGTTGAGCACAATGTGGCAGTATGACAGTAACTGGGTGAGGAATGATCCCAGTATTCGCTTTGAACGATTTTGGGAAACCATGAAAACCTCAAACCGGGGTGACTGGAGCTCGCAATCGTACCCAGGACCTCCCGCATTCCAGCCTTACATGTACAGTTGCACCAGCTCACTCGGTCATATTAGCGTAGTTTGAACTGTGTGTTCTTTTGATATAGTAACAATACTGGGAACACGTTTAATATTTTCCGCGCGAACAATTATATGCGTAACGAAATACATCATTAGAGATGATGGTTTACCACGGGAAATCTTGACATTTTTTGCTGGGTTTCAACGTACGTTCAGCTTACTAGAAGATTACTGGCTTTACCTTGTACGTGGAGCTCTTGCCCTATTTAGCAAAGCCAATAAAATCCCGCTATTGTAACATTTGACTCCCATTTTTGGTCTGCAGACCGCTACGTTGTGTCCGTGTTTTCAAGGCTATGTTGGTAAAAAAAAATTTCGCGATATACCATCGTCTCTAATCATCATTATGGCCATGAACTTTTCGCGAAAATATTTGAAGACTTAACACTTCATAAGGGGCAAAGTGCCAAAAGGTAAGTTTCTAGATAATGATGATAACAGTATATTGCGACAAACAAATGAACAAGGAATTATCCAATTGCGTTCACATAGTTATTACAATAGGAAAGTATGAATACCAGCAATCGAACAGTAATCAATACAAAACACTTATGAACATCAATATATATGTTTTCTATGGACTAAAGTGCTGTTGTACGGCGCGCATGAATATCACTAGGAGATAGCAGGGTAGGTATGTCTTCGACCTATTGTTTTGGCACCTTTCTATGTACCTAACTCATTTTTGTCGAAAATGGTACTTAGCCTCTTTTGAATGTCGAGTCCTCAATTTTGCCCCAGTTTGTTTCAGTGTCTTACGTGCACATCTACAGTTGTGCTTCACAGTTGGTGATCGTATGTTTCAACTGTCACGTGCCTCGAGGTTCTACCCGCAAATCACAGACGTGTGTTGGTGCAGAAACCTTTTGTTTATTGGCACAGACCAAGGTGTCAAAAAAGACACACTGCCTATAACCTTGAAGCAGAACTGCACGCAAGGCGCTGAAACAAACTGAGGCAAAATTCTTTTGCGAAAATGTCCATGGCCCTAAGTGTCATTCGTAAACCAGACCAAGATGTACCCTAACACAGTTGAATCACTATTTTGCGAAAGGACATAGCAACATTTCGTTTCTGACCATGTTATTTATGAAAGTGGTATGGTAGAGAAAAAAAGACAAATTTTGATATAAAAAGAACAATCGCAAACAAAGTTTGCATGCCTGAGAGATATTTCGAAAATTTCTGATTCGTATTACAGTTCGGAAATTGGACTCCCTTGAACTTTTATCATTCAAACCTGAACTATGGTACCTCCAAATAAAATGCTTGATCCGCTTTTACACCTTTCTTTCAAGCCAGCTTTATTGCATGTGTACAACCTTCATTACATACCATTTTTCTAAAGACCCTTTCACTGCAAAGGGAATTTTTTATCTCCTGATGCAGACGGGCCAGCAGTTGTCTTCTTCGTCTTCTCACAATTCTCCTCACTGTGTAGGTATTACTAATTTATTGTATAACTTTTCTCCAAAATAAATTAATTATGAAACCGTAAATTAAATTTTTCTCTGATACCGATGTACACACATTTGAAATACTTTCGTAAATCATACATAAAAACAGCTAAAACTCATTTTCAAAACCTTCTGGGGACTGTCTATTAAACTAAGTAAAAATACTGATTTCAACCTTACGCTTGAAACTGTGTTTTGCATCTGGTCGGTAATTTAACTGTCATTTTCAGGTGTATTGTAAAATGGAAATGCATAAACATCGGGTCGCGTGAAAAGTATATTCACGAAGCAATTATTGTTCACGGTACGTCATAAATCATATTCGAGATATAAATTCATAATGAAACCTGTTTTAACGGGTTGCCATGTGTTTCGCAATTATATTTACTTACGAAATGCTTGTCCTAAGATATTGAGCCGCCGGGTTGGGAGGGGGGGGGGTACAAACCAAAACATCTACTTGAGAAATTAGAAGAAGGTATTATTATCGATAAACTGTGAAATTCTTAACACATCGTTATTACGCTCTTCATTATCCACAACAATTATATTTTAAGGTAATTTTTCAGTACCAATCTATAACGGGCTTGTCCTGCTTGGTTTGAGGAGGCAAATAAGAATAAGAACTTTCCGAGTTTACTTCGTAAGACAGCAGTTTTACAAAATATTTTCGCTCCTTTGGTAATGTTACGATTATAAACAAGTTTTGCTTACGCACACTGGGAATACATGGAGTGATATTTAAGGACTATAGAAATCAACAATGTCTTAGTTGTCTGTAACCTAAACAAATAAATAAAATGGCAGCTAACAGTAACTCTGCAGGCGTGAACAAAATCCGCGTTGCTGTTTGAAAATTTAAGTAAGATTTTTGTAATTAGTCTTAAAAATTAAGTAACACAGAGAGAAAAAGATTTGATTGAGTTATATATATATATTGAGCTATATATATATTGAGCTATATATATATATATATATATATATATATATATATATATATATATGTTCATACATGTCGGAAAAACCGTGTAAACTTTGAATCAACCAAAAATATGGTTGCCTGGCTGAATTTGTTACCTGAACAGGAGGGTTTAGTCACGTTAAACAAGAATTTTGTTAGACCAACAAATCCAATTTGTTACGCTATTCACAGATTCTTCAGCCAACAAAAAAAAAATTGTTGGATAAAATACATTTTTGTTTCACCATTTACTAACTTACATATGGTTAACTGTAGCAAACCTTTTTTCACTGCGTATGTATGAAAAAACTGTAACGCTGACGAGTAGTCCTCACGAAGCAAAGTTCGTTATGGCCTACACATAGCTTATTATTAATAACCAATTACTTTTGTAGGGGTATAATGAATTAGATTACGTCATTATTTCACAGAGTGATCGAAATGCAGCATGGTTTTCTATATATGCTTGTGACTGTAAGAGCGAGTAAGTTGCTACACGAACACATGTGAAATGTGGTTTCCGCTGGCAGGCACGTTTCGATCCTTTCGCCCCAAGAGAGAAATATGTAGGTGACTGGAAACCGATCGCAATATGAGTTCTTGAAAAGTTATGGAGTGTAAAAAAACTCCTCGCCTTTCGCGTTCCTTACTTCAAACTCTTTCATTCCCTGCAGTCATCTCCTTCTCTAGCCTTCTCTCTCTCTCCCTCTTCCTTTCGGTTTATCATTCTAGTCTTCGCTGCTCGCAGCTGCGTCTGGGCGGGAAGTGTCTACGAATGTCTTCTTTCGTCCCTGGCAGCAGAAGGCGGCCCGCGGGTTGCAGCTTCTGAAGGGGAAACACGCCTGCCATTCATAATTGTTATAATTATCACTACAATCTGTCTTATAGTAGTTGAGGTGGAAGGTTTATACGGCCCTTTAACTACGATGTCTTAAAGGGGGCCTTGACCGAAAATTTTTATAGTTTAAAAATATTTATATTTGTACGAGATATGGTTTGTTTTGCAGTCATTCACTGTGATTATTTTTACTATAATTATTTTTTTTTTCACTTATGATACAACAAACGTTAAAAGAAATGTGCATCTATAAAAATAAATTTTTTACATTTCATAAAACATTTTATTTCAAGAATATATATTTACGGAGATACAGATATACAGTACGCTCAAAAATTTACATTTTAGTAAACTTCCTAATATTGCATTGTTTATTATATTTCACTGAATTTCAGTGTCGATAAATTAGTGAAAATATTACACATAATAGCTCAGAATGGATCATTATCTCTAAAATAAATATTTACTGAAGAACACCTAACACGCGGTAAGTAATTTTGTTTACGTGTCCTTCAAAATGTTCTGATGAATTTGGCTGTATTTTCACAATACTTTAAAAATGATACTTCAATTGCGCAACGCTATAATACAGAACATTATGCTTTGAAAGATTGTTTATTTTCGTAACATAAATATTTGTCTGAAACGTACGGTTTACTATATTAAAACAGCAACACAACGTTCTTAACAATTCACCAAATTATATGTAGCCTACTCATTTCAGGGACGCTGTGCATATTAAATTAGGTTATCATAAGAAAGCATAACGTAAATAAAGAAATATAACCGATTCTGAGAAATGAATATCTTGGCCCACAACTTTAAATCATTAAAGAATATACAAACATGGGGTGTGGTACAGCGTTGTTTACCGAACAATATTTTAAATTGACTTGTACCTCATATCACTGCATATGGTTTAACAGACAATAAACATTTCCAGATGTGAAAAAAATCCCCAATAAATACAGCCGTAATTGTGTGCGAGCAGGATTGTTGCGTGTCCAACCTGAGCCAAATTAATCAGTGATTATTGGTGGGATATATATTGAATTAATTAACTGTTCTGGTACGCGGGCGGCGACCGCAAACAGTGCCTGGCTGCGGCTGGTAGGGCTACCAAACTATGCGACATTAAAAATATATTGCCTTTGGTGTGGAAAACCTGTCTGAGTGATGGGCCTGTTCATGAAGTGATCCGACAACCCTAGAGTCACGGTACACAGTGCGTAATTTTAGGTAGCTATGTTTCACTTCTGTTTTTCTTAAGCAGAGTTGTTAATCATTCTTATTTACAAAGCCCTGAAGTATAAAAACCAAGTGTTTAAACGTCCGTCTACCTGGTAAATTATCGTCCAGATCATCTGGAAGTTGTCATTGCCAGTATAATATAAAACATGCTGCGAGGCGGGCGCGCAGTTCACGTTTTAAAGGCGGACAGTGAAGTAGCTGGTGTTCACACTTATTGAGTGAGTGAGACATTTTGGTCAGCGCTTAACATCGAGGTCTTTAGCTATGGTGAGGGGTGACATGAGTTGAGTATGGAGAAGTGTCGGAATGAAGGGGCGGAGGAAGCAGGAGATCCCCGAGAAAACCGGTCGACCAACAGCGAAAATCGGGGGACCGAATCAGCCGGGAATCGAACCCGGATCGCCTTGGTGGGAGGCGAGAGGTCTGACCCCTTGGCCACCGCGGACCCCACACTTACTGAACAAAATTCTTTGGTATATCAGACAAATACAAGCTTTTTAATATTAGTTTAAGTTATGGTCGAGAAGTTGTGAATTAATTTTTTGCAGCGTTTAAAGAGAAGCGTGTATATTGACTTCGCGCGATGTAATTTTGCGAATGTTCGTTGATTTTTTAAAGGTATTGCCACCGTCTTCCGCGACGAGGCTTTGTGTGGCCATTCTTCAAGCGTTTCTGTGCACGACAAAGCAATGACTTGCTGCCATTTGGCGCAGATACAAAATTTATTAGTTCTTTTCTGGCACTGTGCGCTCTGTCACTCGGAGAACGGTATAGAAGCTGTGCAGCATAAGTGAAGTAATTTAGCCAATTGATTAAATTGTTGTCTTTGAATATGGCAGTTTGGTGTATAGGACTGTCATGATTTAGTTTAAAGGACACTTAAAATAATGTCAGTATTGTACTGTACATACAAAATTGCCATCTCAGGGAAAAAGTGCGGTAAGGACAAAAAAATTCTAAAACTATGCAGCACGGTTTAACCAAAACATTAGCTTTCAACTTTCAAGACATAACATATAAATCATTCATATATACATGACAAAACCACCAAAGTGAATGTTGGTACTAGCATTTGAGGACGTCCACGTAAACTTTTTAAAGAGTCGAGCTACAGTTCACAGAAGATAAAAACCCGAAACTTCATCTCGAAGAAAAATTGCAACAGAAGTTAATTTCTCCGTCTAAATAATTCTCCGGACGTCCGTGAAAGTAGTAACCGTATCATTGAACAACTTTCGTACACTTTCCCTCAACACGTGACAAAACTGAAGCAAGTACACAGAATGCCCATGCAAGAAAAACAATTCGCGCCTGCTGAGGAGCTCTCCACGTTGACTGAACTGAAGCTTATTTCTAATCAGAACTAAACAATGAAGGAGAAATACTAAATGTATGAAACTAATTTATATTCTCCACAATAATAATACCGGAAAAATAGTTAACTATACTATTCCGGGAGTATTACAAACTCAGATGGATTTTTAGAAATGAAATTAGAAGCAATTCTAGATCATACAGCAAGCTAAATTTCTAACGTACAAAGTGATGCTCTGAAACACGTGAGTGTTTCCCACCTTTGCACTTAGCTACTTCAAAATAGTTTTGCGAATACACGGAGAAAATATTTTCCATTTTATAGCTGTTGAAACAAGATTCAAGTTACAAAAAAATCGTTGTTTCACAACTACAAGATTTGTCTCAGTGTAATCGCAAAGGTAGCCTGAAGTAGGCTTAGTTCAGTGAGTTACGTTTTACTGTAAATCATTAAAATTCTGTAGTTAGTTTTTTCTGTTTGTACGACCAGAAAACAGTAAAACTGCGACTTCGACAATGACTTGCAAGTTAATTTTAAAACTTAAAGTTTTTAATTTACGTAAACAATTTATCTAATTCCTGAACTTCAACTAAAGTACAATTGATTACCTTTCGAATATCATTAGTTTTGCTGAGTAGCATGCTTTATTATTTACATGGATTTTATTTGCGATGTAGTTACACTAGTACGAAATTTTGAAATTTCATATTTCACAGAATCAAATGTAAAATTTTTTTGGTTAATTCTGGCTGATTATAATATTTAGTTATTGCGCATAGAAAATTTATTTTATGCAATTACGTATTACTATATTCTTGTGATATTCTAGCATAAGTAGATAACCACTTAGGATTTATATAGTGATAGCTGTGCATGGCATGCGTTGCAGAGCTTTTTTTTTCCACACTAAATTTGTGGGTAACTTGATTCGCTTCTCCCTTCTCTCCCTCCTTTTCCGTTCGCCAAGTAATAAAAATATTTTGGCAGGAACCTTCACGGGCACATGTACAACAACTTAACTAAAGTTGTTTTATTACTTAATATTTTGGGTGCCTGTCCTAACCGTCTACCTCGTTTTGAATACACCCCTCCCCACTTTCACCGAATACTCCCAACCCAATGTGTTTGAACCCTTTGAGGGCATATACACAACTCTTCACTATCTTTTTTCACTAATTTTTTTTATACTCCGTTCTGGTCCACTTTCTGGTTTGTGATCCCTCCCCCCTCCCCAAAAATGGCAGGAACCTTTATGTCTGCACGTACTATCACTCACCAAAGTTTCATCACGACAGGATGAATTGTAAACGAACAAAGGAAATACAACTATACAGTCATTCATTTTTATATGAACAGTCCTAAAATGTCAATTCACGTTCTTTTTACACTCTTAAGGATAAAATACAAGAATTTCGCAGCGTAGTGGGTGCCTGCAAACATTAGGAGGCAAATATTCCAAAATTTACATGTTTCTGCAACAATTTTAAGAGTCGGGAGACACCCCGATGAATGGATACAGCAGCGTCAGACGTAGCAATTTTTTGTACAAGCGATTCATGGTTAGAATTTACAAAAAAAAATATATATATATATATAATTTTCACTTCAAAACTACACAACTTCACCAAGGATATTTACGGAAAGAATATGCCAACAAATATTGAAATCGACAGAGTTGTTTTCAAGATATGAATATTGGCCACTTAGATACTCGAAATTACACATTGTACGGTTGCGTATTCATTAGGCCACTCACCTTCCACAGCACAGGTTCAGGATCTATTTCCGGTGGTTCATTGTGGCATTATTCCGCGGAAACTTAACGGACGTCGGCATTAACCAGGTTTTTCGAGGTTCTGTCTCTCTTCGTCACTCTTCCATCCCGGCACCTGCATTTTCACATCATCGAGAGCGCTAAATTCAATGTTTAGGCTCCTGCCTCCAATTGATATATTTTCGGGTTTAATACATATATTCAAATATGTAAAGCGAATTTGAGCAAAAAAAAGTCTAATAATTCAATACGAAACAGAATATTTTATTAATATACAACTACTTCGGCAGCAAATCATGTCTGTGTCATAACCTTTTACAAAATATGCTTCAACATGTAGCCATACTTTCTAATGATGTATCCGTGTAGTGAAAAAAAAAATACACGTGCCCATAGTTTTACAATGTCTCACCAAAGACTCTCAATTATACAGTTTTTTTTTTTCAATTTACCTGAGTGAAGATTTTCTCGCGTACTTAATAAGATACCTAAGAGCGAATAAATATGATATGAGGCCTTGAGTAAAATGTATTAGTATCGACGAAACAGATTTTCCATTAAGAATAACAAAAAATTAACAGATTCCAAAATGTATCCTGAAATTCATAAACGTTATTACAAGTGAAATTAGGGAATTTATTAAGTTTCCGATTTCGTCTCTTTTACTGTGGATCATCTCATTTATGTACTGAGTTAGTTTTTTCTGTGGCTAAGTTCTAAAATAATGAAACATTTTACATAGAAGTAAAGTTGGCTGATAGATGCGTTCATACAAAGTACATTTGGATACGAGACAGAGTAAAATATCTGTTATTTTCCATTAATTATTACTACACTACAAATATCAAAGACAATATCAGGCATTTCTGCGTGCTAGAACAAAAAGTGCATAATTGGTTACTTATTTATCAATCTAGCAGTTGCCCAGTTGTAAAATGTTTGATCTGTGTTAAAGGAAGTTATTTCCCACAAAAAGAATCCTACATGGAATGTTTTACGGAATACTGACACACTGAGAAGTCTTGGTCAATTTTAGGTTTAATTAATATCATTAAAAACATATTTGTAATTAGTATTGGACAAGAAACTACTACAATCTAGTTAATATTTTCTAACGTCTCATTTCTATGGTAGTATTCCACAAGAATAATCACGTAGGCTAACAGAAAATATCCTCAGTTGTGAAGTAATTTAGTTGAATGTTAATTTTTCAGCGAAACTCTCTAGCTAAATGCTTGGTGGCAAGAGCCCTTAAGGCGTATGGAAAGGTAAAATGTCGAGTGAACGACTGGAATACCCATTCGTCGGTAAAATCTTAGCTACCTACTTATCATAATTCAGTTGGGACTATTTTCGTGTATTATTAATTATTAATTAAATATAAATTAATTATATTATTGGTGGACATCTATTTATACAGAACTAGGTGGCGGTATGCTTTGATTTCAATTAAAAACTTATAAACTGTTTTTGAAAAATAATAGTTTGAAACCACAAAATCCATAAAAACCTAAAACCTAAATTTACATATTTTTAATGTGATTATATCCGCATATTTTTAATTACCAAATTTCAAAAATACTAACGTTCGGATGTTAAAATAATAACACTTTCGTTATCTTCTGCGCGTAAGGTTTTCGTATAGGAAAAAACGCGGGTATTTTTTTAATTTGGTTACTATAGCAACCTGGATATTATCGCAATAAGCTTATAAAAATTTTTTTGTGGTTTCATGCGCTTATTTTTTAAAAACTCGTTTCTAATTTTTTACTCGAAAGCAATGCATGCTACTCGCTAGTTCTGACTTATGTACTTGTGCGTGTTAGTTTGTTTACAATAGGCTATTAAAAGAGCCTTCGACACCTGTATTTTATTATTAAGGATAATCACAGTGTGACTTGGTATTTTCCTTTCCACTTTGATGCTTCGTTACTTTGTTACACGACCAATGTATTGTGAAATTCTTGTCATTATATTCTAGTATGTAAAGGGATATATTGTAATCTGTATACATTTAATAATATCTGTGTATGTTATCGTTGTTGCCTGTGAATAACCTACTACGTGCAAAATTAAAAAAAATATAGGAAAGTAAAAAATAAGATCACAAAATATTGTTAGTGTTGTGAGTATTAACTATTACAGAACTACACACATAATTCACTTTTATTAGTCTACACACTTTAAGAACAATTACGCACATAAATATCATCAATAAGTCTATTTTATTACAACAAATGACACATTGGAGGTTTTTCACCGGCAACGACGTTATATAAGTTTTTTGTATGCTCTTTGTAGATCAAGTAAATTATATACATTTGAAGAGCTCAATGTCCTAGAGGCACACTAGCTTAATTAGAATCAAAGAAACGCAGTTAAATAAATGGTAAGTATTAAAAAACTTTAAAAAGCTCAGTAATCTAATTACTATTCAGGATAAATTAAATTAAATTTATTTTTTCTCCAACCAGTCTCAAACGGAAATGTCCGGTCTAAGGGAGATATCGTGAGCGGAAATATTACAAACTGTATTATTCGGTCCGTTTGTCGGCCTGCACAAAGAGGCCTCGAAATGTCGCCCTCGCCAGTCAGTCACCCAGAATGCGAGCGGGCTAGGAAGGGGTTGAGAATATTTGTGCCGGCGTGAGGGGGGGGCGGAGGGAGGGAGGTCGCGCATTGTGCTGCTCACTGACCTGGAACGAAACTGGCATGACGTCTAGGTTTGATCAGAACCCTATTCACCCCTCTTTTTACCCACTTCCTGTACCTACTCTTTCCTTTCTCTATACTTCCAATTAAACCTGTGTTAATTGCCGTGACACAGCGTTTCCTTCTTGTCGCTCGAGCGGTTTTCAAAAATCTAACGACAACCGGAGGAAAAAAGAATCCGTAATTAATTTTCATTCGTTTAACACCATAAATACAAAGTGTCATAATTTTAAGGCTGAAACTCAAACCCTTAAACCAAATTCTAATCGGTTATGTTATTAAAATTTCATTTAGAAATTTTTCAAGATGACACATTAATGGTAATTAAAACCTCATTAATCTTGTGTGTGCAACATTCAAAAGCATTTTGAATACTACATTTTAAGCAATTATGGCTGAGTGCAAAGAAACAATACATACATTTTATTTGGTTTTTCAGATTTAACATTCACGCAGGCTACTATGAATCTTCACGGAACTGTTTAAAAACTTATATGCATTAACTATTTTTGTTCAGTAGTGTAAAGTTCACATATCAATAGGATAAGATAATTAATGGTCACACTACATGCTGCAACAACACACGCTCGCTGTACAATTCATAAAAATTTCAAACGAGAGACGTTAGCTGAAAGGCGTGTAAGTATGTTATTTTTTTATGTTGTATAATTGAGACTCGTAAACAGGCGTAATTTTTCCGCGTGTTTCTACAGGTTGTTCCGGAAAACAGCACCTCAACCCCACCAAGTTGTTTATCATAACATATCACTCGACAAATGATGTTACAATCACAAACAAATTATATTTTTACTGTCCACTGGAGTACCGGCCATTAACATCACGTAGGAGAAAACCTGTTTTGCAATACTCATGGTTGTATCTTGTACAGCTCCAATCAATTATTGTCTATAAAAATAAAAAATTTTGGATTTTATTTGACGGGCAGGAAATCTCCACTCTTCAAGTATATCCGCATTCTTCTTAATTTCTCAGTAGGTCTTTCATCCTACGTCTTTTATAATTTGGTCAAAATATTTGAATAGTGGTATTCCTCTCTGTTATTTTTATCAATACACCCCTCTATTATTGTAACCAGGAGTCCTACATGTATCGTTAGATGGTCTGCAAGTTTAAATATTCTTGAAACAATTGATTTCCCCAAGCTTCTCTGCTCATCGACTCTATTTATGACCTGTTCATTTGTAACCTTTTCGATCCACTTAATTTTCAACTTGCGTCTAAAGTACCACATCACAAAAAAATTTTGTCTTCATCTCTTCCTCGGCCTCCATAGTCCAGGTTTCACAGCCGTAACATGCCGCACTCCAAATATATGTATTCAGAAACCTTATTCAGACTTCAACTTTTTTTAGAATAACTTTTAATATGATACAACATATTTGTGCTGAGTTTTGGAACATCCTACTTAGACAAGGACGCGATAATTTCGTTAGCTTAAAGGCGCTACCTACCAACTTACTGCCACCGAATTTACATCGGGAAAAACTGTTGAAATTATATCTCATTGGATTTATTTTAAAGTCGACTCCATAAAAAATAAATTCTTCTTCAAATTTCTGGGATTCAATGTTAACTACTTCTCATTTATTATATTTAAAACAAACATTTTGTTTCGAAATTAATTTTTCTCAGGGAATATGGACGAAAATAGTTCTTAATTCTATCTATCGCAAAGTAGTTTTTAAAAGATGTCGCAGAAATAATTTTCGTTGGAATGAGAGAAAGTTAAAATAATCCATTGAGAACCAAATTTTTTAAAAATTTATTCCATATTTCAACTCTGGGTCTACCGTCTTAGCAGAGAGACCTATAAACAACTTGCAGGTAAAACTCCAATGTCCTGTGTTTACTCAGACATGGAGTATGTGTTACTCTGTAAAACCGTGTACATTCATAATTATTTTAAGAAACTGAATTGAGCGGTGTGAAAAGTAAGGGGAATTTCGTCAGCGATGAAGGGCGATGAGGCCCAACATTTTGGAATAAAGTAACTTCTGCATTTAATTTGGCCTACAATTTTTCTGAAATGTTTTATACTTCGACAAAGCAGAGGAAATAGTTTCTTACATCGTATGCCAGTTGGCATAGCTTCATTACTATTGTTTATACGTACTATACATTTAACTATCCAGAGAAAAAAAAATACTTTCTTCCTCCGGTATGTTACTAGACAGAAACTAATAAAGGTAATGAAAGTGTAACCATTTGGTGATGATTAATAATGTAACATATTTACCATGTCAGACGAGAAATTTTAATGATTCTCCCTGTATGTAACTTACAGCGGAAATTGAAGATTTCAAAGCTGAGAAGTCTGATCCTCCTTAAGGGTGTACAAGTGCGATAAAATCATAATTTGATCTTAATGAAGTATTGTTAGTTTTATATAAGATACTTGTGAGTACAGTTTCCTCTTACAAAATTATTTTAGATTTCATAGTTTTCTCATAAATGTGCGACAAAGTCAAAATTTGCTTGTTCTTGCTGCCATGCAAATAGTGAAGATCAACTTACGTACTTGAATAAAATAATTCACTGTGGTATTACATCCCATGAGCTATGCAATTAAGAATTTAAAAGCCCATAATAAAATAATTTGAATTTTTTAAATAATCGCAAAAATACACTAAAACGTTGAAATTTCAGTATTTTTTTAAAATACAAAAATAGTTCACGGAATTAAAAAAAAAATGATTTATTACGTAGCCCGTAGCTTGTTAGTTTACTGTGAATTATTGCTTTTACATAAGTCAATTGATTTTCACATTTACATGGCAGCAGAACATGCTAATTATGACTTAGAAGAGACGTTATGAGAAAACTATGCGAGTTAAAATTGTTTCGTAAGAGGAAACTGCACTCACAAGTTGAGTGTTAAAAAACTAACACTATTTCATAAAGATATAAAATTATGATATTATCGTACTTGAACATCCTTAAGACCTTCGCTTACCTGCGCGTTAGTGTCTCAGGAGCGACGGAGCTGTAAGGGCAACCTTGAAGCGTGCATCAAATGCCACATCGCTATAACGAGCCAAGCACTGAACTAACGTGCGAAATTCCCGCCAGTCCACTTTAGCTACGGGTATTTAAGCGGTGACCACATAATGTTACTGGTTGACAGCCTGTGGCAACATTTAGTACACATTTCTGCCTGAGTTCCATGAGGTATGCTGTGGGAATTCGGAATTACACACATTTAATATTTGTATTTAATGCACAAAATACATTTGCTACTGTTCTTCCATGACAATGAAAACAAACAAAAAAAAAACACTGTCCAAAGAGCAAGAAAACAATGTATATAAAAAAACAAAGACGTGTATAACATAATACGACTCAACAATCTAAGTTTCACGTACATCCAATGTGTCCACTATGAAGCACGGCAGCGTAAAAAGACAGTTTTTGTAACTATGTTGGAAGACTAAGAAAAAGTTCTTTTAAAGCATGGTGTTTTAAAAACTACTTTCACCCTTGTCCGAAATCTACATTGTTTTTTTTTGTACATTATAATAATAGGCGCATGTAGAATAGTTTCGTGAAAGACGTGTTTTCCTGCACATTCCAACGAATTTGAAGCGCGCGGTAGGCAGCTCCCTTAATGTATCCACCTACCTAGCTCGCAAGGCTGGGTTTAAGGGCGCGGTTCACATCAGTTTTCAACGTAATTTTTTATTTTTGTATTTGTACCAGATATTTTTCCTCATTTTAGACATACACTGTGACTAAATCTTCCTCTTAGGAAATTTTAGTATCTCTAATAGGTTTTTGCGTAATGAGTCGTAAACATCAAAATTTGTATTTTACGGTTTTATGTACGCCACGCGGCTGTCCAGTTCACTAGTACATTAATAAAGGGTGTGAGTTTTTGCCCTCTACCGCCTCCTCAATAAATTTAAAAGGCAACTCTTTGAAACAATGCTATTACAGCTGAAATTTCTGGAAGGTATACCGTCATAAAAGAAATTCCTCAACATTTTTATAAATACTTTTATCCTACATATAAAAATAGAAGTGTATATTTTACAAATACAGAGAAATTATGTTTCTTTTTAAATATTTTCCAGCTCAACAACTCCAAAGAAACATTAAGATTGAGTGAGAGATTTTGGTCAGCGCTTAACATCGAGATCTTTAGCGTTAGTGAGGGGTGACATGGAATAAGTATGGAGCAGCACCGGAATGAATGGGCGGGGGAAACAGGAGATCATCGAGAAAACCTGCCGATTCCCACGTGCGAAAATGCGGGGGCCGACCCTGGCTGTTGCGAAACTGCATGTTAATATTTTGGGAGAAAGATCCTCACGTACAGATGATCAAAAAATTATGTGTGGACCTAGACCCATAACACACAGTTACTGTACCACACGTCTCATGACTTGCAGTGCATGTCGTGTATGATGTACCATGTCACTATAGAACGCTACATCGGACAATGCCTGCCGTCCAATTAAATACGACTCGTCTGGATTGCAGTTGCCAATAATAGTTGCAGTCGGTGGCGTACCCAGAATGGGATTGAGGGGGGAGGGGGGTATATATATTTTTGCTAGCACCGGTTGGCCGATTTAAAGCGGGGGTTCCAGGGCTCCTCTCCCGGAAAAATTTTGATTTTAAGATGAAAAATGGTGCACTTTGAGAAAATTTTGAACGTTAATGTTTAACACACAACAGACACAAATTGGAACATTTTCAAATAGTTTACAGTCAGTTTCTTAGAATGTATTGCAAAGTTCGTAACATTTACTGTATTTTCAATAGCTTTAATAAAAAGTATAACATTTCTAATACAAGGTTGGGCTCTTGGGGAGGGGGGAATTCCCCCAATTTTCCCCCCTTCTATCCGCCACTGGTTGCAATGGCATTCCACAGTAAAACGACCCAGACACACGCTATCTATGTGTAGGGATGGTGATTTATCGAGAAAATTTCTTATGTCAACATACCCTTGGAAATGCTGCAGTTCCTTACTACATATATTATTTGATGATGACTGCCCAACTTGACGTAGTTGTCTATAGCCCAATCACATGCGTAAAATATTACACTAGCATAGATCTCATTAGCTCAGTCAAATAGAGAAACAGTTTCACGTGCAGACCACGGTCCGTAGAATAAACAAAATTTCTGACGTTGAAACCTAGCAAACAGTCGAGTTTTCTCGTGATAAATCACCATATTTAGCTGTACCTCACGCACTGTAACTGCAGTGACGAAATGGTGCATTTTCAGATATGTGTTCATACAATTTTGTCCTTCTATATGTGAGAAATATATTCCTCCAAAATACTGAAATGTAATTTTGTTGCATCCTGTATTAGAGTTATCCATTAGGAGAATCAGTACAATATGTATTTATTGAACATTAATTCCAATTTGTAACCCGTGGCTGAAATATTGGTAGGCAAGTAACTTACATTACTGACGAGGTGTTATAAGAGAGTCAATTGAAGTGAGGAGGGGGCAGCCATGGAATTAAATTTATTTCGTGGGGGGGGGGGGGGTAGAATAGCCGAGAAAACCAGCCGTTTCTCACGTCCGAAATTCGGGAGTGATCCTACGGGGAATCTAACCCCTGCCGCCTAGTTTAAAATGAGTGATTGGTTGGAGGAGTTAAAATAAGTTTAAAAGCGAAACGAGTAAATTAGAATGAATATATACGTATATGTCAGGACGGAGTTTGAGTGTGTATCTGTATACATTAAAATAGTTGTTGATGTGTGTGTATGTATGCATGCGCGTATGTATGCATGTATGTATGTATGTATATATAAATTTTATTTTTCATGGAAAAGGCTTTCATAGTATTCATTTTACTCTAAGTCGGTAACTCGCCAATAGATTACGTCGCAGCGCATCAACTTCTAAGCCATTCAACCGATCGTATGAAAATTGATATACATATTATATATTTATACACGGAGAATATTTTAACGATATCCGTTTTTCTATAACTCGCCACTAGACGACGTTGCAGCGCATCAATCCTGTTTGTATATAGGGCATCAAAAGAGGGAGGGGATTCACAGTTAGACCAACGTCAATTTTTATGTATACACTGGCCGGACAACATCTTCCGGTTTCTGCTATAGAGCGTATCAGCCTTAGATTGCAGTACAGGACTTGTGGCGCGCGCTTTTGCCATACCGCAGTCGCATTACGAAGTTCGGGAGACGTACTATTTCATAATTTTCATTACTATAATATTATATTTTACATGTTTTATTGACGTATTGTAATTGGTATAAGATTAAGCTTTAATATGTGTACCTTATTACTTTTTATACAACTTTAAGATAAGAAATAGTTCATATACACCACTGATATGAATTCATTAGATTAATAGTAACAGTCAAGTAATTAAGAAATTATTATCACACATATTTAAATCATTATAGCTACTCGCGAGAAATCGTGAGACTTCCTCCATACGAATAGTGCCTGTCTGAAGACAAGAATGCGGTTGGGTTAATAGTAATGATTATGAAATCAATAATGGAAAGCCAAATGTCGCGGCCAAACCGTTTGATATTTTGTCTTAAAAAAAAGGAAGAAAGAACACTGCATTTAAACTGTGTGACAGATTATTTTACATTTTCTATAGTTTAATCATTTTGACTTATTTATTTATTGCATCCTGTTGATCACAGTTAACTACATACACAGTAAAAAAAATAATATTTGACCAAATTTGCAGTATAAATTCTGTCTTACAGAAACAAGGAATACCTTGTACTATAAAACATTCTTACACAGCGAAATTCGCTGTGCACATATTAAAAATACTTAAATATTACAATGTAAAAATTACTATATTTAGGATTTACAAGTAAACATACTGGTAAAATTTAGACATTCATCAACTCAATAAAATTACTTACATTATAATATGACTTTTCCAGAAGAACTCTTTTAATTTTAGTTTTAACATCCTCAAAGTTAACGCTTTTTTAGGAGATGGCTGTGTTATAGTTACGTATTCTGCAATCACTTTTATAATTTTTTTACAGCTTTAAATCTCAGAGATTTTAAGAAAAATTATATATTTTTGTATGAAAATTAAAATTCATTCTGATGCCAATTTTTTGCTTATTAATATTTACGTGTTCTATTCATTTCAACTTACGGTCTGTGAAAATACCCAAAACCTTCGTATTATATGTCCTATAAATTTGTGTATTGTGTATTTTAATAAATATTTTATATGAGTTATTACCTTTATTGTTATTTAGAATGAACTTTATATAATTGGTTTTAAGTAAATTAATTATAATGCATTTTCAATTTCATAAGGAGCAGAATAGCAGGTCGAGCTCGTTGACCTAAAACGCAAACATTTAACGCTGTAAACAAGAGAACGGTTGAAGCTATTGTAGTGGTGATACTTTTAAAAATAAATTCGGCTCATATCGAACAATTTTCTCGCTTTTATCCCATCCAGCTTCAGTAATAAAAAGTTTCTTAGTGACCAACGTTTTAATGTTTCATTATGTGATCAAGTGCACATAAGGTTAGAAAAAATGTCTATACAATTAAGAAAGGCAATTTTTGGTGTTATGATTGCTGCACTAGCGTTCAGTAAAAATTTGAACGTGATTTGGCCGTTTTTTCTTATCTTATGATGTGATATATTTACTGGTGCACGAAAATAATATAAGTGTAAAGTTTTGGTTTTCGAATTTTTGAAACCCCTTAGAATGGTGCAAATGATCAATCAAATATATAATCCGATGCATGTTCCGATGCTGTACAATTTGCGAAAATTTGTTGATCATTAATTCAATCTAAAAGTTTTGGATTTTTGACAACAACATGCGCCGAAACAAGGACAGTGCTTATGGCAGTTAACGTGCGCTGAGAAAGAGAGAGCGAATGCCCATATACCTATATCTACTGCAATCTACGCGTGATACGCTCTATAGTTAGAGATGATATAGCTTATCGCGAGAAAAATTGACTGTCTGCTGGATTCTAACGCAGGTTCAGCTCATGAAAAGTTTACTGGCTTTCACTTGTACGTAGAGATGTAGCCCTCTTTGACTAAGCCAATAATGATCCCAATATTGTTATATTTTATGTCTATTATTGATCTGCAGACAGCTACGTTGTGTCAGATGTATATCACTCAATCATTCATGTCACAAGAAACTACAGTGTTTTAAAGGACATTTTGGCTCAAATAATTTTCACGATGAACCATCGTCTCTATGTATGTGTGTATGTATAGGTCACGACGGAGGGTGTTAGTATTGCTGGTTGATATATAATTTTACAATATGGAAATGTGTTTTCTAATTTCAAGTACAAGAAATATAATGGGAGTTTTGCTACTCTGATGAACGAATTTTTGAATTTAAGTTAATAATATTAAATGAAAAACTACTCTGTATTTTATTGTTCAGACTCCTTATTTTTTTCAGCTCAGCGTTACTTATACTTTATTCACTTAACGAAATTAAAAAAAAAATAGCTCGTCTTACTTCTTTTATAGGTTATCACCATGCAGATTATTCAAATTAATATGAAGTCAACAAGCTGTTGAACGACGAGACATCTCGTAACAGAAAAAATTACGGCCGTGCCTACCTGCAAATTGAAATATAATAGAGATTCTGGCTGCGGTAGCATCAAAAATGCATACGTTATACGTATAATTAAAAATATCTCGGTGATGATTACCATTTCCTGAAGCCGCGAAAAATCCTGTGGTTTTGGTTTAATAAATTATGACACAACAGTTTTACTGTTTTTACTGTTTTGGTACAAGGCTTGCCAGTATAATATACACGAGTTTTAAAAATTCAACACTTTTTTTCCAGGAATTTTAATTGTACCGGAAACGTATTTTTTTATTTAAATTTGATTAATATTTTCATAAAAGTATAGAAAAAATAGGTAGATAGGATGACAAAACGTTAAAAAAAAGTTGAAATGGAAAAAAAATTTAACAATTAAACCTAACATATGAGTCTTAATTTTTATACGTACCAACGCAAATTAAATAGAACCACAGTTTTAATATATTTATACTGAATAACATTATGTTTCTGCAGCATAAACATGAGTGTATAGCTCTCATTCTGTCTCTTTGTCCTTCTGACTCTCTCTCTCTGCCACTCTCTCTCTCTGCCACTCTCTCTCTCTGCCACTCTCTCTCTCTGCCACTCTCTCTCTCTGCCTCTCTCTGCCCCTTTCTCTCTCTGCCCCTTTCT
>PNEQ01025123.1:6642-33952 GCA_003012365.1 Medauroidea extradentata | reverse complement strand
TTAAAATGGGTAAAATTGCAGTTCGCTTTCCACTTAGGTTCCTCTACAATATCAGCTGACATATCGTCGGTATACTGCCAAAAGTGATTAAGTCATAAATGCTATTTCGTTTAAAAACAGTATTAAAGTGTAGATATTAACAAAAATCTGGTACGTTACTATACTGTGACACAACAGTACGAAACGACGACTTTAAACTCGGGAAATTGTTCGTGAACAACATATACATATTCCTAGCATTTTTATAATTTTATCTCATTTCGACTTGGTCACTTTTGACATTAAAACGACAATATATCATCTCACTAATCTCAGGTTTGGGGCACCAAATACGTTTCCGCGAAACCTTTACCCTCTGAAACTTTGTAATGTCAATAAAGTTAAAGCGAATATTTTGAAAATATATAATTGAGGGCACCGTCAGCAATGGTTGTGCACAAGGTAAACATATGTTTCTCATTCGATTAACCTCTTACCTTAGGTGTCTGTAATTACCCCACAATGTCAAATAGGCAGGGCTATAAATAAGGCCCAGGCGAAGTTACTGTTAGTGGCAGGGACAAACTTAAGACTGCTTTTTGCGTGGACAGCTATAGCTACTTATTCTGCTGCAGAATTAGTTTAAGTAGCCGCTTGGACATTCTAACACTTGATGACTGAAGTACCAATATTGTGTACAAAGAGGTTTTTAAATTAAAGTAAATATTATCAGTTACGAATAATACTCGCGAGCAAAGCCGCGGGGGACTGCTAGTATGTAAATAAATTTACAGTGAAAATATTTATTAAATATAAATTGAAGACTAATTTCAATTCAAAATGTAATACATAATCAGTAATTAAAAAGTTGAATATCGTTAATTAGTATAATTGCACGACTCGTGGTCGGCATAGAACCATCCCAACATATCTTATTATGCTCAAGTCGGGGCCGTTAAAATTGCGTTAATACACTCAAAATAGTTTTAGAACTCATTAATCATCACAAAAATCAATTTAAAATTGTTCAAAACGGTTTCTGTGACATCCAAAACAAAATAAAATTACCGTCAATATTATTACTGTGATTACATATACTCCATATGTCACAACTTGAGGATTTTCGTCACTTCCTTACCATACCTAGATCTAGGAGCTTTAATTTTATTTTGTACATCTTGCACTGTTCTTAGCACCGGCATGAACTTCACCTTATCCCCACGAGTCTTGTAATCTATACTTGTGTTCCACAGACATTTTTGGTGTTCGTACAATCTATTATAGCAAGAGTGCCTTTACCACTCCACTTAGCCATTTTCAGCTCTTTTGTCATACTTACGTTGCTCTTCCGCTACTGAGTATTGTTAAAAGTTGTTTACACGACTCCAGTTGCCCCGACTTCCACGAATTTTGTATTCCAGTGCATCATCTCGTACCAGTAACTTACTTGTTGGGACAGCGACTGGCACGTCAGAATACTTGAATACTAACGCCAGTTACTTGAATAGGGTGTTTACACTTTTCCAGTTCCTTTCCAGTGCACTGAAGCCAGCTACTGTCTCCAGATGTCCCGTGTAAACGCGACTTAATTGACTATATCGGTGTGACGAGGATACTAGGATACACATCTATTAGCCAGCCATTACAGTCATGCACAAGCTACAGCTGTGCAAAAGTTAAATTTATAACTTACAAGACTTGATTTCTTCTGTCCGATTGTAATACAAAAGACCTGCACACGTATCCAGAAAAGTATTTTTATATTCAGATATTTAACTGTGTTCAAAGTTGTTGCGTACATCACTTGGAGAACACTGCGGTGCACGCATGCTTGAAGGACAGTTTTCATAACAGTATGCGCACGACGCTGAGTTATATGTCGCATACCTATGTACTATCCATATTAGCCGTACACGCATAGACGCATAGACACGCCGCACAGCACTGTCAACTATGAGTTCTACCTGCAACATAGACACAATTTAACTATATAAAGTATTTTTTTCGAGCATAAGTGTATACAGTTTTGTGAAAATAACAGGCGAAATAGTTACAATTCTTTGAAAATATTTAGCGTTACTGACCACTGAATCTCACATGAACTATGAATACGTAATACAATTTTTTTACGCTTAAGTAAAACCTTGGAACATTCTACCAACAAACGATCACGTAACAATACTTGGAGCAGCAACATTTTGGATAATTTGTACACAGTATAATTCTACATTTAATGTATCGTATTCGGCTACCTACATTTTAACCCACCACTTACCAAAGACAGCGACCAATTTTTTTCGTATCATATCATTGTCCACTGCTGGACTGATTTATAGCTTTACTGAAACTTTTAATGATGACTTAAATATTGGCATAGAACAATCCTCCACTGAAAATTAATCCAAAGTAACGTGCGGATTGTGAGTGTAATTGCATAACTATTATTCTGTATACACATATTAAGTATTTGCGTGATTTAATCCAACTAATACGTGAGCTGGCCAGGTACAGTGTGATTTTAATGGCAAGATAAGTATGAATTAAAAGTTTGGTGATAGGGGAAACAGAAGTCATAGAATTTCAGTCGTGAAATGAGCTCCACGCTGATACGCATTCACAGAAGGGTGGAGCCGATCCTTTGAACCACAGAGGAAGCATGTTTTGATTACTAATGTCTTGAAAATGTGTAGTTTTTTTTTTATAAGTAGGCCTACTGAGCAAAATAAATTCAACACTTACATATCCAAATAGGATTATTTTTTAACTCTGTAATGTAATTTGTAAATGGATGCTGGAATGGCTAAATTACACAATATCACTATTTGCAAATATCACCGAACTATCTATATGGAATTATTAAGTCCATCCTCTTATTTGCCAACAGATATATCTCTTATACACCTCAGTTTTATCACATTTATGTAAATTATGTATCGTAAAAAATATCAGTTAAAATTTTGTTGAATTATCTGACTCAAGAAGGCAAATATGAGAGCTTAGACATAAGGGTTTGCTCCTAATCAAACGTTAGTGCCTGATTGAAAATAAAAACATTTATTTAGAGATACGTTTTGTCTGAGAGTTTCAGAGATGTGGATTTACCTGTTGTTATTTTAATTCGCATAGTTATCATTTGTAGCCACATTATTTTTGTCATTCGATAATATTCATTTTGCTCTCTCACGGAACGTTACTCATGCGAACCTCAAAGGTCAAGATATGACCACATCTCAAGACTAGATATTCTGCACAATTTGTCGGGAATCTTATCGAACGTATTAGAAAACTCCACGTAAGCGATAGTTCACAAGTGGTTTTAAACAGTTATTCAAGTACACTTAATTGGTACAAATAGAACATCATTAAGAAGGATAAAATTAATTCTGACAAACAATTTGAGAAGTTGGTTAAAATCAACCAAAGACAACAAACTGACTAGAGGAATACATAACAGTTAAATGATTTGCGTGTTGTGACATTTGCAAAATCTTAGTATTTCGACTGAAGTTTTCGTATGTCCCTGCTTGTCTCCCTGATGTAACGACAAGATTGCGCACAAGAGCACGATAAGATAAAGTGATCGTTACCAAGCACGCTGGTGACCTCGGATTTCTGGCGAGATGCCAACAGTTCAATTGTGCACGCCGGCTTGCGAGTGTTGTGACCACAGAATTCGTGTTTAGCCGAGTGACGTCGTCAGGTAAGCCGGCTGCGAGCAAAAATGATGTTTTAGTTCCCCAGAACACGCACTGCCTGTAAGCTCCTTAAATAGTAACCAACAAATGCATTCTTGAGGTAAGAACTTGCTTTAAGGGGCCTCCCTGCCTGCGCTTCAAACGCGTTGCAGCGAGTTACGGCTATTATTATTTGACGAAATTATTTAACGCAAGATATATTTGTACATCTACGAAAAGAACACACGTTTCAAATGATGTCACTATAGTTTTACAAATTCGGCACGTTAATTAGAAACATCATTTTGAAATGTCCAAAAATTGATTTTCCAGATTGCCGTCTATGGAAAAATAACAACCGGATTCGGGAAACACAACTATAGAAACAAGCTTTAGACAGGGGCGTCATTTCAGGTTTTTCCAGGGGAGGGGCAAGATTTTGTTTTTTGACGACAGTGACCTTGTTGCATCTTTTTTATTAATTAAGCATGTATAAATTAGATACTTTAATAATAAAACTTCAGTTTTTTGTCCTTAAGTTAGCATTATTTACATTTAAAAATACAAAAAATATATTTATACACAAAAATTCCAATTCCAGGGGGGGGTATTTGCCCCCCTCCCTGTAGCCCCAAATGACGCCCCTGGCTTTAGACCTTGAACTATGGTGCCGACGAAGAAAATATTGTGGTCACCGCTTAAAGCCCCATAGGGAAAAGGATAATAGTGAAGCACTGCACGCCATCTTAGTAGCTTGCGCGGAGAGGCGATAATGCATTACATACGTCGGTCAGCGGCAACCTTACCGCTGCAACGCCGGTTTTATAAACTACTAGCTTTTCTTCAGTAATTACAAGTTTGTGTTCATCCCGATACGGCTAACTTTAACTATGGCTGTACTATATTCCGTACAAAATTAATTTTAACCCGAATTTCACCCTGTTGCTACTGTGCTCAGTGTTACTTAGCTTTTTACTTTGTGACCACGTGGTAGATGCAATAGTTCGGTAATGTTTATAGGCAGAATACACCATAGGAGTATGTCGTGGCAGATGTACTTCTCCCAGTTATTAAACACAATAATTTTTTAGGTAACTTTCAATTAAAACAAGCTTTTCTATGTAAAATAATGTACAATAATGTTAGCTGTATTTAAACATTTATACTTTTATTGAAGTATTCAAATGACTTAGATGTGTTTAATTTCATAGTTACCTGTGCATCAACTTGCAACTTCGTATTTGAAAAAGCCGAGAAATTGTAGCAAACATGTTTCGGCTCTGATCTTTTTTTGTATGAATCTTTTAGTGACAGGCGTACTTCATTTTGTATAACATTGAGTATGTCTCAAGACCTTATTTGGTTCGTCTTGTTTCCGCGGCTTCAGTATTTAACAACCAGAATGTTCGTTTAGTTTCTGTGTGCGTGTCATTACGCGCGGCGTTATCCTTCACATCATTTTCGTCCTTGTATTTACTGTAGGCTATATACTATGCACAGATATTGTATGTCGTTAGGCAAGACATTAATAACCGTCTAAGAGCATCTAAATAAAATTATTTCCCACTAAAGTACAACGCACAATACGTTCAATTGTTAAAATAAACAAAATATCTTATTATAACTAAGCTAATTTTGCTCTCCATAAACTGTAAATGTGTTCTACCGCCACTGAGGGAATACAACGCATTCCGTTACGGAGTTATTGGGAATGGTGGAAGAGGTTGTCTACAGGCATTATATACCAAGTATTACTGTATGGAAAGTAATTGGGTATGACTTAAGTCAGGTTGTGATGTACCGTGTTTATTTCTTCTTCACGACGCACTCTTGTGCAGTTTTTTTTTGTGTAAAATGAAGATAGCACATGTCCGTTAACAGCACGTGTGTCAATGGTATATCTGTGTCATGGAGAGGTATTACGATTGCAAGGGCCGATCTCTGTAGCATAGTCGGTTAGTCGCCGGTCTACGGCACGAGAGGTAGAACTCCAGCCCGGGAATGGATGTTGTGTTGTTTCTTCACCTCACTTCATCCTCATCGGCTCGTTGTAAAAGGGCCGTAAAACCCGCTCACCTCACCTCGCGTGGGGTCGCGGTGGCCGAATGGTCTGACCATTCGCCTTCCACCAAGGCGCTCCGGGTTCGATTCCCGGCTGGGTCGGCCGGATTTTCGCATGCGAGAATCGTGACGGACGATGCCGTTGGTCGGCGAGTTTTCTCGGGAATCTCCCACTTCCCCCGCCCCTTCATTCCGGCACTACTCCATACCCACCTCATGTCACCCCTCACCTGCGCTAAAGACCTCGATGTTGAGCGCTAACCAAAATATTTCGCTCACTCAACTCACTCACCTCACGATTCTGTCCTCGACTGAATATACCTATGTGTAGGGCCGTCACGGAGGCTATTTGCGGGATATCGAGGACAAGTTAGGCTAAGGGCCAGTTTCACCAACGAAGTTTAACTTTTCCACAAAGAGAGATTAACAAAACTTGATGAAGAGCTAAACCTGAGCTTAAGTTACGGGTGTGTTCTACCAACAACACAGCGAGTTTATGTTACTAGAGATTTGTTAAACTTGGCTGCACGATGGGTAGTGTGAGCTGAGTTGCCTAAATTGTGTCGGAAATACCCGAACACTAGTCGGAAATTTCCGAATGTGAGTTTGTGAATTATTTCATTTGGAAACTTTGTTACAGCGTTCTTGAGGGGAAGGATGGAGTGTTTGCATCATACTATCTAAGGGGGGGGGGGGGATACAGCTAGGGGTCTAGGTAACCCTGGGTAAATTTGGAGCAAAGCCAGAAAGAAAGACCAGGGGAAGATTATCCAGCAAATATAATTTACATAATTTTATTGCTGTAAAGGCAAATGTTTATCTATACACACAGTTGTTTAACTATTTTTTCGTCTGTATACTTCTTGTTAACCTGAAAATACAAGACGTGAAACAGAACATCATACACTGTGAAAAATGTTTTGTACTTTTATAAAGAAAATCTTTGGAAATCCAGTTACCAAAGAAATTCCTTGTAAAACTACGATGGTTGTCGTAATAAAATACAAAGTATATGTTTGTAAAATTACAAAGAAAAGCCTTGTAGTTGTACTTTCAACGAGGAAAAAAAAAATTTAAACGCTTACTGCACCTCATAAATAGCACTAAACTTATTTATCAAATAATTTTTGAATAAATGACGTTTACTTTAAATTATTTTGAAAATAAAAAAAAATTATAGGTGGTAAGCGTCGAACCACTTTCCCCGCTTGTAGTACCAACGCATCTTACCTCTAGACCACTGTTACTCCTATATTGTTGGTGTATGTATCAATAAAAGTGAATGGACCGATTGTTTTGACAAGCGGAAATGTATTTGGAAGTCTGTATTATCATACTCGTCAAAATACTGATTTATTCCTCGAATCCGACGAGGCAGATACACAGGAATAAAGTCTTCATCGTCTGTATTGTCTTCAAATACCAAATTATACAGTGCTCGCGCCATTTTATAATGAACTTAAGCGAGATTAGTGACGTTATCCGGCCAAAATCGAGCAGTTAAATTTAATCTCGCTTAAGACGAGAAAATCGAGTTTAGCTGATTGGTGGAACCCAAAACATGTATAATCGAGATTAAGTGCCGATTAATCTAAATTAAATCGCTTAAACTTGGTTGGTGAAACCGATCCTCTTGGGGCCGATTTGCCACAGGAGATGTTGTAACAACTTTACATGCTTATTTCTGGAATTGAATCGGAGTCTACTGTATTCGTGCCCGGGAAGGAGGAAAGTCTGCTACGTCACAATGACACGGGGAAACAGTATGGCAGTATTGTCAAATTTGTTGTCCTGGTGATCCAACAATCTAATCATTGTAGTAAATAGGCAATGCATGACATTTCCAATATATGCATTTGAATTTCATTTACACCACTTTTAGGTGCCCAACTTTTCTTTGTACGTTTTTGTATTTTCTAATAATGATGCGAAAGTTGAATCAAAACCTATATGTGTAAAATTTTTATTATCTACTCATTTCATTACTTTTTTTTTTTTTTTTTTACTTCGTAGTATAGACTGCTCATAATAAAGTGAGCACTGCTTAACACTAGGCTTACCAAACAGTCATTTTGACCTTTTTTCTTTTTTTGTTTAGGATAGTTCCTACATTTTCAAAATTTTTCTAGGAATGAAATTTCATGACTTTTAACAAATTTTTATGCAATTTCCATTGATATACACACATTTGCTTTCAAGGCATTATTTTTATGTTTTTTTCGTATGGTACTCCTAGTCTTACCAAGCAGTCACTTTGACTGCCCTGCAGAAATAAAATTCAAAGATAGTATAACTGCTCGTTTTTAATTTTGACAGAGTTTATTTCTTCCTTGATGCATGTTTTAGTAAATTTATGTCACTGGTATCCATTGTGAAAAATAATCGCTATTCTAAAAATGAATTGGTTTCAATAATCTGCCACAATTTATTTTGCTTCTGTACCGACATTTCAAGGGATTGTCTTCTTGTGGCTGGTCACTATGGCATATTCAAAGTACTCTGGGGATTTTCATTTCATCAAGGATGGCAGACAGTTATCTCTGGTACTGGCAGGCAGTTGTATCATTTCCTGAGCGATAAGATAAAATGTGATGAGTCAACAGTTGTGATTGAAGCTGTAGCTTCCAGTGTGTGCCTCGATGCGTTCCGGACAACATGGCACGACGGAAAGGGCTCACCGAAGCAGAGATGTACGAGTATCTTCAGCACCTGCAAGATAGATCGCCATCACAATCGGACGCAGATGATCCAGAATCAGACAGCAGTAAGAGTGATAAGGATTATATTCCTACTGCTGCAGATGAGAGTGATTCGAGCATCGATTCTACTGGTTTTGAAAGGGGAGGAAATGTTCCTGTTGCAACACATTCAACCAGTGATGACCGACACATTTCCAAAAAAATGCAATTTCGAAGATCTGAGCAGGACCAGGAAACAACCACTACGCAGCAATGCACTGTTCCTGATTTGCATAGTACGTATTTTTACAAGTCCATTAGAATTTATATTTCGTATTTTAGTTTACGATTCATGTATTCTACCAGTTATGGCTTATATTTTTTTAGGCGAAGCAAGCGACATCACAGGATTAGGATTTTCAACTGAACCTGGCTGCAGTCGTTCTTCAGGCGCTGCACCTTCACCTTCTAGTCGGAGGGCATCTTCTCACAGAGGTAGAGGTCGTGCACAGCGGCGTGGACAACAACACACCCAAGTGGCAGTATCATCACTAGTTGGTGACGAGTTGGCTGCAGATGGTACAGTGTGGAGTTGCAGCACGCCAGGCAATAATCCAAGTAGGCGAAATGATCACAATATTTTCCGAGAGGTGTCTGGACCTACAGGACACGCAAAGCGCAATATTGAGAATAGCTCACCAGCTAGTGCATGGCGCCTTTTCATAAACGAACCAATGATGCATCAAATAAAAAAATGCACAGAGCAGGCAGCACGTTCTGTGCTAAAAGATAGTAACTGGGCCTTATCATTTGAGGAACGGGAAGCATTCATAGCAATACTTTATGCACGTGGAGCATATGGTGCAAACACAATCCATATTCTTCAGCTGTGGTCTCGCGAATGGGGTCCACCTTTCTTTACTAAAACAATGAGTAGGAACAGGTTCACAGAGATTATGAGATTCCTGCATTTTGATGAGAAAGCTACACGCTCTCGTCGAAAACAGGATGATAAATTTTGTCTCGTTTCCGAGATTTGGAAAAAGTTTGTGAACAATTGCATTATCTGTTACAAACCAACAGATAATATAACAATTGATGAGCAACTTTTTCCTTCAAAGTGTCGTCCATTTACTCAATATATGCCCAACAAACCAGACAAGTTTGGAGTAAAATACTGGCTGGCTGTAGATGCTAAACATCGATACATTTTGAACGACTTTCCATACCTTGGAAAAGATGCAGCAAGGCCTGCTGACAGATCTCTAGGTGAACATGTAGTTCTCCAACTGATGGAGCCATTCCTTGACAAAGGAAGAAATGTGACCACAGACTGTTATTTTACCTCTGTTAGTCTTGCTAAGGAACTCAAGAAAAGAAAAACAAGCTTTGGAACACTGAATAGTGCCAGACGGGAAGTACCGTCCTCTGTGAAACATGCTCACAATCCTTCACATTCAACTTCTCTTTTCAAAAGCAATGATATGGTCATGACATCTTATCAAGAAAAAGTGACAAAAAATGTGCTAATTCTGAGTACTCTTCACACTGGGGTAGATATTGACCAGCAGACAGAGAAACTGTTACCAGAATCAATACAGTTTTATAATGAAACAAAATACGGTGTTGATATTGTTGACCAAATTACACGCAAATACACTACAAGAGCCATGAGTCATAGGTGGCCAGTTCACGTGTTTTATAACATCCTTGACTTAGCATGTGTTAATGCTCACACACTCTACAAGGATGTTACCAATGATAAGATTTCAAGAAGAAATTTTATTCTTTCTTTGGCGAAAGAGCTAGCTGGACCATATGTCGCAACTGTACACATGTTCCGATGCAATTTTCAAGTACCTTGATGGATGTTCCACAAGAGTATAGTGACAAGCGTATACAGTGCCAAATCGCCCTGTGTAACAACAACAAAACCAGAGATAAATGTTCTAAGTGCAGGAAACCAGTTTGTGGAGTATGCACCAGCAGACAAGGAAGGATAAGCAAAAAAAAAAAAAAAAAAATATGACAAATAATTCAGGAAGACTATAAAGACTATTATTTATTAGAATTGAGTAAGAACATTGCAGCTAATATAGTGTATTTGGAAAATGTTACAGGTAATATTTTATTGTACAAGCGAAGTCAATAATTTTATTGCTAGTTATATGAGGTCTGTGTAGTATTTTACTGTCAAATGTTTGCAACCTTCAAGTGTTAGTAACAAAAAAAAATTAATGACCATAATTAAATTTTATAATTTGGTTATTTACGCATGCAAAGAGGGGAAAAATATTTTCACCAGTAAAATGAAAAAAGTGAAATTGTCAGTGTTGGTAAGACACTATGGGTTAAAAAAATGTTTGTATTGAAGTCAACATTATATTTAGGAAACGTTCATGTTATTCCAATGTGAAAAACTACAATATAGCCTGCATATTTATTTCAAGATTGTAAGATTTTATTTATAGGAAATTTCTTTTTAAAAATATAAAGAACATGAAATAAAAAAAATGTTGCTGATAATTTTATGTTATCGCACCAAGTGTAATAAAAAAATAAAGAGCTGTAAAACTGTACGACAAATTTAAATTCTAACTTAATTATATTGTAGTGAAGTGCATTTCATAAAAAAAATATTAGTACATTTTAGCAAAAAATAAATAAAAAAAAAAACAGTCAAAATGATTGCTTCGGTAAGACTGAGGGGGCGGGCAATGATGGTAAGCCTAGTGTTAAATTAATCTTACAGCTATTTTTTTTTTTGTATTCATATTTACTATTTTCAATGTGAAAACTATCAGACGACTAGAAACCATTGTAAACTTTTCACCACTCTGAAAACTTATTACCTTTACGCCCAATAAAATACACATTTTAGTTATTATAAATATTGGGGAGTGTTCAGTTAATAGTGAACGGCCTATAGTGTGTTTTGCAACACATTCTTGTTAAATTACTCCTGTGTTAATGAAATCATAAATTTAAACATATTAGTGAGTTGTGTACGTGTGGTACAAAGTACAGGTTTGTTTTCGGCATACTACGTTCAAAGTTAAATGTTTTATTAATAAATAAAAATACTCTTTAAATGAAAAAAAAACTTGACTCTTTATTAAACTTCATAATTTCCGAAAATTCGTTATTAGGATGCTTTCTAATAAAGTATGAGAGTAGATATTATTTTAAAAACTTACATTTTTTTTTTTTTAGCGAAATTTGAGAATGTTTGTTGCAAGCGCAGTTGTACAAGAAATAAAATCAAGATTCGACCAAATATGCTACTACTATTGTTTTACGTGTTTACAAAAAATTCCCAGCGAAAATATGTGAACTAAACTAATATACCAGCGAAGTAACTTATGCACAGAAATTATCTAACGATACGCGTTGTTGGTCTTGACGCAATTTTGAAACATTCATATTGAAATAAAACCGCTAATCCCAACTTTTGTCTCTTTGATAGGCATGTAACCAATTATAAAAAGTGTGATAGTGGTTCACTTAACAGAATGCGTAAAATAGGAATAGTACTACAAAAGAATTTATATATGTACGTGTTTGATGAAACAGCTCTAATTTTAATAAAATGTCTGCCGCAAGATAAAATTGTTTAATGATAATCCTATATTTTAACGTATCGTTTTGTGGTTTTTCCCCAATCAAAAATTAATCAAATAAGCTTTGCAGCCTATTTCTGACAAAGTGACTGTGTCTTCTGCCAGGGTTTACAGTGCATCCGCAAACAGTATGATGGATATTTTCTCGTTTTGATTTCAACAAGACAATATTTCTAGTACGTGCAATTCCTTTCGTCACATAATATGAACATTGCCACCCCTGTGTACAGATATATGAAACCACATGGCACCCAGGAAGTTTGTTGTAACTACCATCGGAATCGAAGTAATCATTGCAACAAGGTGCTGGACATTGCAAAACAACTCTCACCTACAATAAATTCAGAACTAATGCTTCGCTATAAAAACAATAAGCTTGTTCAAATGAATCATACAGAGTCATTTTAAATACGTTTTTATGTGACTTTCATTCCATGTCAACTTTGTACTACAGTCATAAATAACAATAAAAGGATTGCATTAATAAAATCGTATAATTCGACTTGTAAAAATGTAACATCGGCTACACTGTGAGACACGGTTAAAGTTTAAATGTAAAGACGAATGCAATTTTACGCCCATCGTTGACAAACGTCAAAAATGAGTAGAATACAACATAACAAAAATATATTTTTAAAACATTGTCGTCGGTTTTTACGTCTCGTCGACAGTGAGGTAGTTACACACATTTGCACACAGATTTACACAAGGATATGAACTGAGAGAGGAATCGTCCATTGCCTTTGTCAATAAACTATCGCAGTATTCGCCTTGAGTGATTTCGATAAATCATTGAAAACCGAAGTCAGGATTGTCGGAGATAGGAGTTGAACCCGAGTCCATCCGAATCCGAGTCCAACTTGCTACGGTTGTGCCACCTCGCTCGATTAACAAAAAATTAATTAATTAAAAACTGTTAGTGATGTTCTACATTATGAAACACATACAATTGATGTTAATATTAGTTAAACAATTTTGCCGTAACTTTCTTTGACACATTAAATATTGTTTATTTAGCAATGAATGTAAATGTGAGCTACTTGATGTACGTGGTTTATTGTGAAGGTGTCGCAGAGGTGCGGTGTGGAGCAACTTCTTGGAGCAAGTCATGAGACTACTAGTGGTTGTGGCAGTGCTGGTAGCGACGTGCTGTGCAGGCTGCAGGTCTGCCAGGGTGCTGGGGCTGTTTCCTTCGCTCAGTCGCAGCCAAGCTACCTCCTTCATCGCCCTCATGAAGGGGCTGGCTGATCGGGGTCATCAGGTCACCGTGGTCAGCGCCTTCCCGCAGCCCGCCCCTCTGCCCAACTACACCGACCTCAACATGGTCATCGATGGTGATGCCCTTTACGGTCAGTCTCTACCTTGTCTAGCACATCTGCCGGCCTCCGTAGCGTAGTCTATGGTGCGAGAGGTCATGGATTCGAATACCGGCTCAGGCACGGCTGTTGTGTTGTCCACTCACCTCACTTCACCCACATCGACTCTCAAGGCCTCGTTGTTAAAGAGCCGTAAAATTTTCTCGCTACTTCCTAACACATCTGCCTCGTGCTATATGCATTACGCTTCTGTTTACAGCAGCTCTCTACGTTGTGCTGGATCCTTTACATGACTGATGAATGTTGTGGATTTTATAGGAACATAAATCGATTGGTCTATAAAGAATTCTAGTTGTACGACTAAAGTTTTCATGCCTTCAATTTTCATCTCGAGTTTAATGTAAAATAGCTTGTATATGTTTAACAGAATACTTACGAAATTCTTGGTTGGGATTCCTAGTAACGCTGAAAATATTTAGGTAACTCTTTATATAGAAGTACTGTTAGATATTTGCTGCGGTATTCACGAATGTTTTAGAATTTAACGTACTTATTTTATTCGACGCATCTTACAAATACGATATTTGACACGTTTATGCCGATTTAGCAGTCTTTATTTTAGTGTTTAATGCTGTAAAAGTAGTTTTATGCACTAATCATCGTGTCATTGATAGCCTACTTCAGGACTAGCACATGAGAGTGTAAATACATATATGTTTCAGGGCTCGATTCTAGGAAATGGATACAATGTGAACATATTACGTTTAGAAATCCATGTCCAGAATTACATTCTTCGCAGGTTAGATCTTCCGAAAGCGTAGAGGGGTGCATTAGGTCTAAAATCCCATTATACTCCTTGGTGGACATTACATACCTACATATTAACTGTTTCCATCTTTCCTGCATTTTGTGATCCAAACTCCCACGTCTTCCTCTACATGTCTGAGTCCATCATGTACACAAAAAACAATTCTGGTAATGCGTTCTTGGACAAAATATAACCACGTGTTGCCCAACTGCGTTTCCATCGAGCCTTGAAACATGCTCTATAGGAACTTACTACGATTATTTTCCGAAACAGTTCCAAGAACACAACGTGCAAAATAATCACAAAATTGAACGGAGACAACAAAGACAGCAGAAATGAACAGACACTCGAATAAGCGTAGGCCTACACACAAGGAAGAGAAAACACGAGAGTAACAGACATCCTTTGACGACGTCATATTTCTCACGCCTGATTTTAATGTTTATTTTTTTCACTTTTGATTATGTGACGTCTAAATTTGTATTCTTCTGGAATTGTGTTTTAGTTGAGTTTCTTTTATGTCGTCTTTCTGAATACGACAATATTCCTTTCTAGAATTGTATGGATGTTCCATGTTTGTTGACAACAACTAATACTTGATTTTCTTTTTTGCGTTTTTGTATTTTCTGTAAAGTTTACAGTTCTATACAATACAAATCATCCTGTACCTTAACTGTTAGATAGCTGAGTGCTCACCAGATAAAGAACTCAGTATGGAGTGAAGTATAGACAGATACGTCAATCAGAATCCTGAGCTATTATCATTAAGAAAGTTTTGTGAAAATAACGTATTACTATTTTTGTATATATCATACTATAATTTTGACATAAATAGACTACATTATGTGATTATAAGGCAATTTACACAAAATATGCTCAATTAATTAACTCTTTATGAACTGCTTAGATACCTTTGCATTTCTGCAAACAATAATAAATGATTCACTTTGACATAGTAAATTAGTAAACATCGTAAGTAAGGAATGAGAATCTTGAACACAACCGGGAATGTTTGAAACATTTTGATTCTAATATCGGTTGCGTACGCAAACATTTCTCTTTGCGCAACATATTTGCTGATTTTAAAATATTGTTTTAACAGAAGAATATATGATTTAATATTTTGGAAGTAGTGTTTAGTGGTGCAAATCCATACTGTGTTATTAATAATGAGTAATGAAACTGGTTGAGGTTGGCGTTGTGCTCAAACATTTGTAACCAAAGATACGAAGGCAAGAAGGGCTTCACTTCTCGTCATAATGACGGGTACATCTGCTTGGAAGAAAGAAACAATGTCCTATGGTTGGAACAATCCCAGCACTCGCCTCGAATGATTATATAAAAACATGGAAAACATAAATCAAGCTGCCTGGACCGGTAATAGAACACGAGTTCTCCCGAATGCGAGTGTCATTGTGCCACATCATTCAATTTCAATAGGGCAGTACTATATAATAAATTTGTAGTGACGTCATATAGATGCAGTCTAATAACATGGCAATGTGTATGTAACATTATTCGTGGTATACCATTTTGGACATAAATTCATAAAAAACAGACTATATAACGAGAACCCAAAACCCAATGTGAAATAATACGATAGAAATACCGATGTTTATATATATTTTTTTTTATTTAGTAGTTTTCATATTATTGATGCGTGTACTTACACGTATCGTATGCAAAGCTGTAAGGTAAGGGTAAAGGCTTCCGTGACAATTCGGTCTCCATACCGGATGTCCTTGCTTTGTTCACTTAATGATGACATGACTTGTGTCTGACAGTATACACAGATTAGCCTATCTAGGCAATCTAGCAATTAATTTAATAATTATTATAATAACGATAGTAATAATATAATATTGTTATTTTTATTGAACGTTAAGAAACAAGAAACTGACTGACTTCATAGCTAGAAACAGTTGAAGAGAATATGTTGTAATAAGTTAAGCGAACTTCGTGATGGTAGAGGCGGGCGGGTGGCGGTATGTTACAGCCTCCGTTATGAAAGGGCTGATGGCGCGGGGTGGGGACCGCTCCTGGAACCTGGAGATCATCAGGCGCACCCTCACGACGTTACAGATGACCACCGAGATGACGGACATGGCACTGATGAATCCAGCCATCCAGACTCTCATCCAGTCCTCGGACCAGCAGTTCGACATCGTGGTACTGGAGAGCTTCGCCAGCGATGCCCTCGTCGGCTTCGCGCACAAGTACAACGCCTCCATCGTGGCGTTCTGCCCCTCCGCGGGCTACCCCTGGGTCCTGGACTTGGTCGGGAATCCGCACAACCCCGCCTACGTACCAAACGTGTTCCTCCGGATGGACCGCAGAATGACCCTGTGGCAGAGGGTTATCAACACCATCTTTGAAGTGACGCTGAAACTGCTGCACGAGTGGTACTTGGTGTCGAGCCAGGACCAGATCATGCGCAAGCACTTCGGTCATCTGGAAGGGTTGCCGCACATCTCACAGCTGCTGGGGAACACGTCGCTGCTGCTAATCAACAGTCACGTGGCATTCCACCCTCAGATACCTCTCTTGCCAAATGTCATCCCTGTGGGAGGCATACATCTTCAGCCACCCGGCAAGCTACCGAAGGTAGGTTTGTTAGTCGTCAGTAATGTTGCCATTTGCCTTCCTTGTCTTGTAGCAGCAGAATATCTTCTTTATATCATCCTAGGTGCATCATATTGGACATATTCAATTGCTTGTCGCATTTATAAACAATTAAATATTGTCAATTCATAACTTTCGTATATTTAATCTAACACTGTACAAGCACCCATGAAAATTAGGAAATTAAAGACGTTACAAATGTTAGCGACATTTCTGTATATGCATGTGTGGTTTTAGATACAGTTTCTAGTAGGAACTACTCAAAACGAAGCAACGATATGAATCTAAAAATAAGAAAATTTATTTATTAATGTTGGAATCACAATATTGCGACAGACAACGCGAAGGGTCTCCTTACAACCAACTGTAGAACTATTACATGTTATAATAGTTCCTTGCTATAAGTACATACAACTCACACCATCGTGTGACTGACATTTATGTTTACTAAATTTTTTTACATTCATTTACAAATCCATGCATATTGACATTGAATATACGGATACAACTACACCTTGGAATAAAAATGCGTTAATTTTATTATTAATCTAGACAATAATCGCAACCAAATTAACATAACACCATTTACTACTAAGTCACTAATTTCGCTAAAGTAAAAATTCACTATAGTAATGTAAGTTTTTTGTTCTAGCGTACCCGCAATGTGAATAAAATAAAATGATATTCTGTTCGGTTATCGTGTCACGCGTGAAATTATTACTGTCACATAGACATCTGAAAAGCTTCGTTACTGATAGGCAGATAAATGGTTTTGTTCGTGTCGCTTTCATTCTGTCACGTCGCTTAGTGTACTTTTAAAAGCGCACGTGGCCTCCATGGCGTCATGTTATTCTAGCGAATTTCGATGCCGTATCTACGCAAGACCCTTTATTTTACATATGTTTACTTTTATTGCCATTATTTAACTAGCATTCAGTTTTGTCAGCTCAGAAGTAAACCAATTTATTTAGTTGTATAAGCACATACGTTTAGCTACAGGTCACGGTCGTAGAATAACAGGTCTGGACACTCGCCTATCTACCAATGTATTTTGCTTGACCCCCTTGTTGTTTGGATGTAGTTCGTCAAGTTACCGAGAATGTCGTACTTTTTGGCGCTGTTTTCCGGGCGGTCGGACTCAAACTTCGTCCACTTTTTTTCATTGTTGAATTTATAAAGTAAATAAAGATTGCTAGAGCCTTTTCTTAAATTTGTGAGCGAAGAAAGTATTTCATAAATTGGTAAAAAATACGTTTTGATAAATTGTTTATCTTAGCGGAAAGGATGTGGGCGGAGTTTAGTCCGACCGCCGTAACATTAGCGCCAATAAAACACAATATTCTCAGTAACTTTGTGAACTACAGCCAAACAACAAGGGGGTCAAATATCCAGGCGAGTGACCAGACCTGTTCTTCTACGGCCGTGCTACAGGTTACATGTCTAGTTGGTTCTGCTGGCAGGGTTAAAATAATTTATGAATTGGAATATAGGGTATGTATGTATGTATGTATGTATGTATGTATGTATGTACATACGCATGTATGTACGTATGTATGTACTTATGTATGTATGTATGTATGTAAGTATGTATGTATGTATGTATGTATGTATGTATGTATGTATGTATGTGTGTATGTGTATATATGTGTGTGTGTGTGGCCCAGTTCAAAAGGGAAACAACTCAAAGCATTGCGTTTTTAAGTTTGGCTCAGCAAAAAATAGACAGAAGTGCAATCTATTCAGTTGAAAAAAAAACACTTAAATTAACATGTTTTATTAACATGGCACATTTAATCTGATTGCCAGTGATGTGTTAGAAATTGAATTTATTTTATTTTGAAGTGTGATAATTTCGGCAAACGCAGACTATAGACATTTTATACACCTTAAACAGTTGCTCTGTACTTTTGCTTCAAATTAACACCAACCAAATACGTTAGTAGAAGGTTTTTCGGCATTTTACTAAAAACTGGGAATTTTGTGTTGTTTCTCTTTCTAACTAGGTCAACGATATATACACTTATTTGTGTGTGGGTTTGCACCATCAAATAACGCGTGGAGGCTAAACACGTAGTTCATGGTAAGATGAGCTTTTTAAAACCACTCCTTAATTCATATTTTCAATCAGTTTGTACCTTTCTGCTGCACGTGAATAAGGGAATTAAGCACTATTTTGGTTTCATTTAGTGTTGGCCAACAATAAAATTACGAGGAAACTAAGTATTTTCAGTAAACTCTCGCTACACGCATATGCAGAAAGAAATATTTATTACTAGCTGCGTAGAACCGCCCTTGGCTTTATGTCGAACTATACAAAATAAGTCAGGACGGAGTGCGTTAAGTATGCGTGGTAATGTCACATGAAAAATAAGTCGAACATGCGTTTTTAATTTTTCCTACTGAATAACAGCGGGAGCAATGCTACCCTAAAACTGACAGTAAAATGTAATGTCTAGAGACATGCAAAATTCGCGTTATCATTTGGTAGCAGACTAAACTCACTTTACTGTACATAACAGAGCATAATCTGCGATTCAATTGGCCAAGAACTTTTATTTTTTGTCAGTTACATATGTTACGTCTTTACAGAGATTGGCCTCTCTACCGTGTAATCATTCTCCGCGGCAAGTCACGACAATATCGGCCAGCGGGAGACGTCAAATGAGACTATAGTCACTTGGAGTCTAGTCAGTTGACAGAAAATAAAGCGAATCGTGCATGGCCCTAGTAATCTAGTAATGTCTTAAAATATGCAATAAATAAACACCACTTGATATTTGCGGCAACAGTCTCAATATTAACAAAACAATGAAAAACCACGTAGGCTTAATTTTATTTAAAGAATTCAAATTTAAAAGTAAATTTTCAGAATAGAACTACTCTCGCCATATTCACTTTACGGACAAATTATAAACACATTTTCGACCTAGGCTAATTTTTCATAAGCTAGCACCTAGCGAAACTAATATACTTGTACTGATGAATCAGCCTGTATACATTAACGGTCACAGTTTTTTTCTACATAGTCTTATTTCAAAAATGTCGAGTTTATCGCGAACCTCCTATAGCATGAGATTGTGGTCGGTAGGAGTTGCGGCGGTTCATGGACGGCTCGCCGAGCGGCCTGATCTACTGCTCTCTGGGGGCGGGGCTACGCAGTGCAGACCTACCACCACACATCAGGGAGGCGCTAGTGCGCGTCTTCTCCAGAGCCAAGCAACGAGTGCTCTGGAAGTTTGAGGAATCTCTGCAGGACCAGCCCGGCAACGTCAAGACTGACAAGTGGTTTCCTCAGGCGGATGTACTAGGTACGTGTTGTCATCTTCACATTGGCACGGCAGTGAAGTGGATATAAAAGGAATGTGTTTGATACTGTTGCTGTAAGTGTCCCTAACGATTTTATTTTAAATAGGTGTCGAGATGCGAAATACGTACATAGTTTGAGATACTCAAACTGAAATATGTAATGTAAAATATTTTAACACCTCCCAGTCAGTTGTTCTCTTATTTTATATTTCCCCTTATATACAAGTATATATTTTTTTACGATTTTAATAAAATGCATACCTTAAATTTAAAATGTGCGTTTTTCGTTCATATGCTAACACGTACATCGAAGAATATATTATGGACTCCCAGGACATTTGTATTTCTGTCTGTGGACTCTTACGTGGCAAATAATTTTGAAGCAAATATTTTCAAAGTTAAATTAACTTATTGGATATCCCACTGGTATCACAAAGTCCGAACTGATAAGACAGTCATATCTAATGAAAACACAAAAATATGTAAACACACAACATAAACTACATTGACATGTATAATATGCGTTATTCTGTGACATCAGCTTGAATAACACATTGCAGTCTCCTTGGAATGGATAAATATTATTTAAATATATTTCTCAAGGAAATATTATACCATTATTTCAGCAAAATACGAGCAACTTCGTTCACGATGAAGGTCGAAAGTAAGCATAAGTTTTCTATCCAGGACATAATTGAATAATATCGGGATCAGGCGGTTGAGAGGGCCGTAGAAGATGGGACCATTTGTTCCGGTAAATTATTTCGCTGTTGGGGAACCTTGTTTGCACAGTCGGATGTAGGCCTAACTGGTCGCTCAAAACGGTCACGTCGCGAAGGGCAATGACGGATACGACAGAATACCACGAAATGGATGTCCATACCATGGTCTAACCCCCACCATGTGTTTCATTCTTAGCAGCAACTAATCTGGATTGTGAAATTTGGATGGCATCCTCCACTGCTTCAGACTTAGGAAACAATACAAAGCAGGACTTATCCGACTAAAAGATCGTCTTGCGTTGCTCCGAAGTCTATGTTTTATGACTTCCGACTCCACTCCTTCGTGTTAGTGGCATTTTGATCACTGATGGGTGGAGGTGTAATGACAACTCTGAAAGTAATACTCTGATTGAAGAGTTATCGTCGTATTTGTTAGGTGCCATATGCGTGGGCGAGCACGTCATTATGTTCATCAGTCACCTTTGTAGCCGCACAATCTTCTTATTTTTCGACACAATCCTACTCAAGGCTCGTATGTCTGGATAACAAACACATGTTAACGTCGACTCTGGTGTTTATTGGCTGCTGTTTTTCCAGCCGTCCAGATTCCTGTATGCGGTCGTAATCTCGTTCACTGTGCCTCCGTAAAAAAATTGGCTAGCTTCGTGGAAATACCACTGTACAAACCCAAACAAATTTCCCGTGTTTTTCTGATATATCTAGAATTATGTATCGACAAGCACAGAACACTAAACGTTTGCCATATCTTGCAATACCTAGTTCAGGTTTTATGTCATAAATTCGGCAGTGCCATCTAATACACACTTCGTTTAATGTAAACATACGTCTTTCGGCATACATTTTACGAAGGGTTTCAATGTTCATATGTTATCTGTAGTACCAAAACCAACGAAGAACACACACAAACTTACCAAGAAATTAAGGAATTAATACAAATACGGAATATTTTATATAAGTATGTAAAAAAACGAAAACATGGTTTAGTGATTTTTTGTGGTGGATGGGCTGTCTGAGAGTGATGAGGTAGGTATCACTAAGCACAGGCCTACCATCCCTGAACTTTCATTTCTGAGGCCACTTAAAGTCGGTGGCTTATATGATGGAACGCATATACGAAAAATGTTCACAAATCACACCAGATATCATTAGACATGCTCTGTACAATAGGTTAAACACCTGCGCGATTGCGTAGCATGAGTGCCGGTTATTTCCCACACACTCTTCAGATTGTAATTTTCCTCATCAGACATAGGACATTCTTTATACACCCTGCCTACACATTAGGGATCAAATATTGATAAACACCGTCTCAGTAACTGCCTACACGCTTAAAGGAAAACAATAATAACATTTTTAATGTTTCTAAGTCTATAGGTTCGGAGTCTATGATGGGTAATTAATAGATGTTTGGGTCTATCGGGATACTAATACGTGAGATGTTACTGATTGTTACCCTCGCTGTTCACTCAAATTGCAACATCATGGAGTATGTCAGCTCTCAAAATCATGTTTTAGTGGGCAGAGCACCTACTTATCATACAAATACGGCTTATTTACCCACAGTCGGGTAAAATGTACAGAAGGAAAACCAGTACTGTGGCCCCGCCACTACTCGGCTGAACAAATATTCTCGTAATTGTCTTACCCTGCTTCATGCAGTTCGCTAGAGGTGGGATTATATTCACGGACTGTGATTCTGTCAACGATAAACAGTTCTAACTGTGACAAGCTGTCTCAAGGCATGGTAAAAAGTCACGAAACATTTGCGACTGTTACATCAGTCTATCGGCGCTTCGACTTCGCAGTCCTCCTAGTGCACGGCCATGCTATCTTTCGTTATCGAACCGAAGCAGAATCACGGTGAATGTGTCACACCACGTGCCAAGTAACTGTAACTGCGACAGGTACTGTGGTGAAACAGCTGTTGTCTGTCAACAGATAAACATAATGCTCATGCTACAAAGTGGTGGCCGTGTATAACTGTCATCGATAATTGACTGGGGCAAACATGAAAACGTTTAGTAATGCATTGAAATAGTTATAATTGTACCGTGTTTTTTATTTTATTTAGTTAAGTATTGTGATTAGAAAACACACTAAAATTTACATTTATTTAGATATTGTATTACCGTCATTTATCCATTTTTTTTTTTTGTAAATCAAGATTATGCATTTTTTTCTGCATTAAACATATCGTAAAAGATCTCCATTCGCCAATATACAAACGAGTGAGCGTTTACTGTTCAAGTCACCAGTTACCAGTTACAGAATTTAGTGATAAGTATTTTATAGTAATTGTCACTATCGTCATTGTAATTAAGAATTAGCAGTTATTCCCAGCCCTATATTCCACCAATGTGGGGTTCATCACTTCCAACCATCTTCGTGTTGGAATTTTAATGGCGAGCAGTGTATTTCATGGCTTTACAGCACGGCCGTAGAATAACAGGTCTGGACACTCGTCTGGAAACTTGATCCCCTCGTTGTTTGGCTGCAGTTCACCAAGTTATCGCTAATGCCATTCGTTTTTGGCGCTGTAATCCGGGCGGTCGAGCTCAAACTCCGCCCACTTCCCTCCCACAAAGATAAACCATTTATCAAAACGTATTTTTTGTCAATTTATGAAATACTTCCTTCCCTCACAATTTTAAATCATGGCTCCAGAAATCTTTATTTACTTTATAATGTTAACAATGGAAAAAAAGTGGGCGGAGTTAAAGTTCGACCGCCCGTATTACAGCGCCAAAAGTACAACATTTTCGGTAACTTGACGAACTATAGCCAAACAACAAGGGGTCAAGCAAAATACATTGGTAGATAGACGAGTGTCCAGACCTGTTCTTCTACGACCGTGCTTTACAGTAAATGCAGTTCGAATACGTTTACTAAATCAATAGTATATTTTTTTCCAGACGACGTATATAAACATTTCCACACATGCCAATGCATTTATGGACACGAAACATACATCTAATATATCAACTTACCATATTAACAGGTTCAAGGAACATACATGGTAGGGTCGGTTGATTAATACGCGGGATGAACGATGAACAGAGCTGAAAAGGAAGGTAGGAAGGAAACGCTTCTGGGAAGCAACGGTGGAAACCCGTTTAGTAGAGCATTAAAAATCTTAGGTAATACTAATTGTTCAAATATCTATTAAATCAATCTGTTTTTCACAACTGAATAACGGCGACCCACCCAGTTCTGAGTAGACAGTCCACAGGCAGTTAGAAGAGGTATGCTTGTGTTGCCCTCAGCACACCCTGGCGTGAAAGTGTTCGTGACATCAGGCGGCATCTTGAGTCTGATGGAAGCTGTGGATAGAGGGGTGCCTGTGGTGGGTATCCCGATAACCCTGGACCAGCAGATAAATATGAAAAGGGCACGAGAGGATGGCTACGCAGTCACCATCAGCCTGGTCAACCTCACCGAGGACACCCTGTCAAGGGCACTTGACAAGGTTCTTCTCAATTCCAGGTGAATAACACGGGTCACACTTGGAACAATAACATAGTTAAATGATAGCTAGATACTCATTAACAATACATGTTGTCACATACATCAGCTAAGAAACTAATTAGTTCCTCTTATTAATTATAAAATGATTTATTGTGTATGTAATGAGTTTTTTTCAACTGTTGTTTAATTACAATCTATTTTTATGGTTCTTTACTGCAATATAAGGTTTAAGAGTGAGATATAGTCACCATCTTGAATTTTAGTATTTTGTGCCATAACTTTTCTTCTGGGTAAATTTATGCAACGTTAACTGAAGGCAGAACAGAATACACACTGATAAAATATTAGACAACGTAAATATCTTTCTGTCGTTACTGTTGTTACAGATAGCATTGCAGTTAGGAATTTCTTATTACATTCTTAAATGCAATTCTATCTGTAACAACAGTAACGGAAAATAAAGATTTATGGTGTCTAAAATTCTATCAATATGTATTCTATTCTGTAATTTAGTTAAAGTTCCGTGCATTTATCCAGAAGAAAAGTTATGACACAAAATACAAAAATTCTAGATATTGACTATCACACTTACTCTTAATATATTCTGTTATTATGTAGTAGACCTGACTTTTCATCTCATGATCAGCCAATTAAAATTTGAACTTATTCTCGATCTCAGTAAAAATTCCCAGTAGAATGGCACGAGTCATGTCACGATCATCCGGAAGCAAAAGGCCACGACCAGCCTAATTAGTTATCTTGAAATTTAGTTACTAATTCATAAAAAACACCCTGTCTTTGAATATTTGGCCTTCTGGTATAGTTGCATGTTTCTGGGAGTTTTATTAATAATTTTAATGCTTCATCTCACTTTCATGTGTATTATACCCAATGTAATAACAAATTATTAGAAGCACGAGTATTTCGCGTAATTATCTGGCAGCAGCTTTGATTTCTTAGTCCTATTCAGGTACTCGCAAAAGTCGAATATCCGTTGGCTTCTGACCGTACAAGCGGGTATTGCTTTATTTATTGCTGTCTTTCATTAGTTAAAGGAGTATCACAACAGCTGTCGTCTAATCACAGATGTGACGATGAAGTATACTTTATTAACGTTCAACCTGACCTAGAATAAATACGCGAAATAATCGTGCCTCTACAAATGATATACAGAAATATTTATAGATATATAATATCTGTGCAAAATGGAGTACTAGTGCTGCGAGCTAGTCTTACATAGGTGATACCTGCACATTTGTTTCCGATAGTGGAAACATGGAAGTACATGCACTCTGGACTAAGGACGTGGTTGGTTGCCGGCGAAGTAACGACAGGCAGGGGTGTTGGCACAGGTACCGACGCGCGGCGTTGAAGCTCTCGAAGCTGCTGAAGGACGAGCCACAGGGGCCGCTGGAGCGAGCCGTGTACTGGACGGAATACGTACTTCGCCACAAGGGCGCCCCTCACCTGCGCTCCGCCGCCTTGGACCTGTCATGGAGCCAGTACCTGCTGCTTGACGTCGCAGCACTCTTCCTAGGCTCGGCTCTTATTGCCGTCGTCCTGGCGAGGCGCCTGCTCAGGAGGACGCCTGTCACCAGCTCCTAGCACAGTGGCCGCCTGCCTGCCGTATAATCAGAGCTAAAGGATAATTCTTCTACGTGTCTAGAAGATTATCGAAAATCTTATGGACGAGTTTGGCAATGGTACATTTCCGCAGCTAGTTGCATTAAAGTCAATAAGAAGTCACAAAATGGAATATGGCAAAAAAAAAAATAATAAATAAAATTATTGTCAGCAATATTTTGAAGAAAAAAATTATATCGATTTAGGCTTTTTACTGAAAAACAAAATCATTTTAGCTTTATGATTTTATTCGCAAAAACTGAAACCACTTACAAAATCACAACAGCTCTACAGAAAATAACAACATATTTAGCATCCCTTACCGATACCAGTGAAGTATAGCATTGGAAATTGTACCTAGCAATTTAATAACACTGAGCTACCTAACCTATAGTAGAGTTTACCTTACCTGATCCCAGAGAAGCAATCACATCACCACTCGAACCTTACTTACTTACACAGGGTGAGGACAAATAATTGGGACAAACTTTAGTTTTTATTCCTGGAAGTAAAACAAATAAAAATCCATATCCAAATATGTCCGGAAATGTACAGAAACATTGTTATTAAAATAGCTGTACAGTTCAGAAGTAATAGAAAATGTAACATCTGAAAAATAAAATTAAGTGCCCCAATCATTCACTCTCTCCCTCACTCACTCAATCACTCCCCGCTTCCTTCCTCTCTCCCTCCCACCTTTCCACCGTCCGCACCCACTAACAACTTTGAGGGTGGCTTCCCCTTACGCCTCTTACGCTGTAAGCACCCACTAAGAAGTGATTCTTCGAAATTCGAAAATTAATGCGGCCGCCTACCCCACGCTTCAAATGCGTTGCAGTGTTCGTAAATAGTTTTTTTTTTTTCGAAAATATTCCACGTGTGCCAATTGTGCCGACGTACGGAAAGAAAACAAACTTCAAACAAGGTCGGAACCTCGCCACGCTTATTAAAAACACCGTTTCTAAGTCCTCCAACATGGCTAAAAACGGCCTTTTCAGACTGCCGTACTTCAAAATGTACTCACAGAATGTATGTGAAACTCAGATTGCGATGTGCACTGAAAACTTTGCTACATACTTTCTACCAGTAAAATTACATGGTCACCGCTTAGTGTCCCATAGTAAAAACCGTTTAGCGGGAACCTTGTACGCTGGTTCAACGCTTGGCTCGTTGAAGCGACGCTGCACTTGATGCGCACTTTAAGTTCGACCTTACTGCTCCGTCGCTTTCGAGCCTCTCACGCGCGGTTAGGCGGCGCCCTTAAGGGGTGAAAAGGGGTGAAATGTGTTTTAAATTATCTTCGATAGAGTTTAAACTCGTTGAGATATCGAGGTGTTTTTGCTTCACAATGAAGCTTACCAAATTAATGTGCAATTTAATTTTCGAATTGCGAAAACTGAGGGGGGGGGGGGGGG
>PNEQ01025121.1:18112-33948 GCA_003012365.1 Medauroidea extradentata | reverse complement strand
TTTTTCGTCCGTTTTTTTCGTGTTTCGTCGTTGTTTCACACTCATTTCGTCTCTCGACTTTTGTGTTGTCTTCGTTGTGTTTGTCTGTCTATTACCTGTTTTCATAAGTCTCTTTTCTGTATTCTGTTCGTTTTTGTTGTGTCGTCTTTCATCACACGACTATATTCCAGCTTGGAATTAATTTTTTGAATTTTTTTTGAATTTTTTTTGTTTTTTTTGTTGTTTTTTTTTGTTGTTTGTTTTTTATTTGTTCCACTTTGTGGTTACGACTATGTCCCTCTCTAGGACTGTATGTATGTTATTTGTTTGTTGACAACAGCTAACGCTAGACTTTTCTTTGTTGGTTTGTTTTTTCGTTTTATTGTGGATGTTTTCTGCAAGACGGCAACATTCGCAAGCAATGGCGTATGTCCATGATATCGGTTCTATACATAATACCAACCCATTGCAAGAATCGTTCAAAGATCACATATTAATAGAAAGGAAAACTACCAATCAGACTTTAAATGTGCTAAGTGTGTCGTAAAGGACGTAAGGAACTGTATCTTGGGAGATATATGACACATTGACGCAAAATATACAAGTGAGAAATTAACTTCAGACACAAATTTGCTATCTTAACATTTTGAGAAAGAATCCGGCTGCTAACTGCATTGCACATTGATTACTTCGTTTACATGTTCGAATTTCCCAAGCGCGTGCATACTTCATGTGTCTACGAACGAGCGCATGCGAAGAAGTGAGTCATAATTATTCAGACATAATAACCCGACTTGTGAGTATCGAATGTTACTTATTCGTACTATGCTATAATGTTTAATGAATATGAATCAATAGCAAGACCAAAAGGTGATTAACATGATAGGTTCCCTGTTTAGTGAAAATATAATAATTGTTTCGCTTATTAGACAAGTTAAGTGTGTCTGATTGTCGTACACCCGTGTCTGTGGTCTCTAGTCATAATTGGCTAGTATTGGCAGTCGTAGGACTTGTAACTCGTTGTATTCTACTACTGACTTGTTACGACATTGTGAACGTGACAACTTGTGTTGCGGCCTACAACTCTCTCTAACATTGCCGTTGAAAAACCTCCCGCAAACTAATATGTTAATATTCTTGCTCTGTAGCCGCAGTGCTTTGCCAGTAAGGAAAAATCATACCCGATTATCATAGAGGTCACACACGAATTATATAAGTACCACGATATTTTGCCGCTGGACTGTGGGTTTTCCCGGGGTACTCTTTCCTCCTGCCATTACGTTCTGTCAGTGTTCTTATAGAGACTCATTTTATGTCAGTCGTTAGTAACTCTATCCCCCCCAAGTATATCGTCGGCCGGCGATCAAAACCTTCTAAGTATTTATTTGGACAAAAGTAAGATTTTTGCATTATCGTGTTCTAAACAAATGGCGATATTTACCTCCTCTTTTCTACGATATGGATTGGCAGTTCTTTTACAGAAAAAGTAATTTCGTTTGAATGTCTCAATTTTTATAAAGAACTGTAAAAGTACTTACTAAAATATGAAGAAGAAAACTGAAACTAAGGTAAGAGTAAAGTTCACTGCAATTTAACCGTATAAAATAGATCAAATTGACTATACAAATTAGTGGTTAGATTTAGGAGGTTTTGCTTCTGGTAAGAGTAGACAAAAATGTGGACTTACGAGCTTTTGAGTACAAAAATTACTGTTGTCTATGTGTTACGTTTCTTAATCACGTTTGTTATTCCATTAAACAATAATTAAATCATTTTCCATTTTTTAAATTTTCAATGATAACATTTATACGATCAATAAATTTTAGTACATTTAATTAAAAATGTTTAGCAGGTGTGCCGGAAGGTGAATGTTAAGAATCACTGATCATCGTGTACCGGCCAAACTACTGATCTTAGACGTATAGTTTATTAGTGAAAAATGTTTCTAGAGACGTTTTAAGTAGGCTAGAGTATGACCAAAACTGAAACAACGGAATTTTTTGACAAAATTGTTGGACTCTCTACCGAAAATGGAATCTCACTATTGTCGTCAGAGCACAAGCAAACCTTATTTGGAACCAGTATGGCTAACAAGTTCTACGAGAGTGAATGCAAAATCAACGATGAAATTCCTCTGATCTCATTGAATTTGAGACTGTTTCAGCAGAAAAATGATGAATGCAATATTTGTTGTGGACATCGAACTGGAAACTTATCTGACGAAGAAAACAATCAACATATTTAAAATAAGAATAGAGCAAGAGAAGAGAAAGCAAAAGACAAGACCAGCGCTGGTGGCATCCATGTGTACACAATTCACCTCCAAAAAGTTATCTTAGCTCCTAGCCTAAATACATCAGCTGTTTACTACAAGACAAAGCTAGTAGTACATCCTTCAATCTGAAGACCAAAGATGGATACTGCTATTTATGGAATGAAAGTGAATATGAATGAATGAAATTTCTTCAATAATTTGTGACTTTATTTAGTCTAAATCTGGTGTATAACCCAACGAAACAGTTAACTTGTACAGTGGTGGATGCACATACCAGAACAGAAATACAACACTTTCTAATGCTCTGTTTAACTTGGCTCAAGAAATGAACATAACCATAATACAAAAATATTTGGAACGAGGATACATTCCTATGTAGTGCGATAGTATGCATTCAACAACTGAGAGTAAATTTAAAAACAGAGAAATTTACACACCAGATTCATACGTCGATATTTGTAAGTCAGTTAGACAAAATCTCAAACCATATGAAGTTATGTATGCCAGTCATTTGTTTTTAAAAGATTATTCTGATTTACGTTTCATTTCATCAATCCGTCCAGGTCTTAATGTAGGAGATACCTGTGTCACTGATATTAAGGCTATCAGGTACTCTTCCGATGGTCTACATGTTAAGGTGAATTTTGAAGATGAATGGAACATTTTACAAAGTAAAATGAAGAAGACTGGTGTGGGAACTGAAGAAAAAACATTGTTTCATCAACCTTTGAAACTCAAGCACGAGAAATTTTGTCTATCTTCAAGAATTGAAGACTGTTAAACCTCAAGACGGTCATTCATTCTATGACAATTTGCCACAATTGTGAAGACTTTATTTTGTGATGTGGCCATTAGTGCAAAACTTCGATAAAATAGATAATGTTTGTATTTTTATGTACTGTAAGTTACATGACTCAATATTTTTATTTAATATTGCAAAACAGTCCAGGCCAAGTTTGCTGTCATTTGCTGATTTTGACAGTATGTAGTGATATTTAACAGCAATTGGATACATATAATGGTATAGTTTAGCGTAGTTAATGTGAAGTTATGTATTTATGATACATTTATTAAATAGCTGAATTGTTTAAAGCCATTATATGTGTAAAAATGACATTTATTCAGAACATTCGAATGGTCATACATTATTAAAACCACGTATTTCTCCATTAAAACCTGATAAAAAAACGTAAGTCATGTAGTTATTCAATTATTTATACTTTCTTTATTATTTCACATTTGAAGAGGTTGAGTTTGTTCCAGCTGCAGTATTTAAAAAAATCGAAATCAATATGTAGTTTGTTTTGTACTCTGGGTTTCGTGTAAACAGTTTTTTTTATCTCTCCTGTTCAGTTTCTGTTTCAATACTTACAAGGTTTTAATTGTCGGCCGACGATATGTATAACTGTCGTTAATAACGTGTAAGTTATTTGAGGACACTGAAGATGTAACATGGAAACTTCAAAGTTGTCCACGCAGACAGGTAGTTCAGGTAGGTAAAGCTTAATTAGGTCGCACAGAATTCAACCAGAATTGAGGTATGAAAAATAAATACTGTCTGCTAATAATAATCCTACGCTAGACTAGATGGTCAAAGCAAAACAACTAATACGGAAAACTTAACTGCATCTGTACAACCTACGTGAGACTCTCGGGTGGTGCAAACCATATTGTTAGTCTTGTATGTGTGAGGTCCAACCGTTTGGCTAAGTGGTCAAAGTTCCTGGACGATATGGGTTCAATTCCCGGCTGGGGAGGAAACATTTACAAATACTACCCCTGGTTCAGGAGTGGGTGTTGTTTTGTCCAGGCGGGCGGCAGTAGATACTGTCCGCGCGCCAGCTCCGAGTCCCTGGCGGGTATGTCCTTCGCCCGTAAATACATAAATAACACAACGAGGCCCAATAGCATGCGACGCACATTCTAACCGCAGTAACGTCGTAAGTTAGGACGTATTTGATACTGTGTTACTAAAGCGTACATGAAGTTTACGAATAAAAATGCATACACTCCAGGGACTCAAGAGCTGGCGCGCGGACAATAGGTCTTACGCTTGCACTAGTGAAAAAAGTATTCTCACTCTATACCAACCTTGACAGTGTGGTACGAAATGTTTGAATTATGTCAGGTGATAAAAATGTTAAAATAATAAGTATTTGCAAAAGTAAACTTAATTATAATAATTATCCTCATTTTTAATTAATAGCCTGGACATCAGAACACTTCATTGTTATTTGTCTTTTTTTGAAGTTATGTTGGAGCAACTGGGTTATTGGTTGCAAGTGATTCACGTGTGCGTGGTTTAAAATACTATTATATATATTTTTAAACAAAATACTGTTGGTTAGAGTAAAGCAAAGCATACATGTAAGATGCTGCGTCCAGTATATTTTCGGAAATTTACAATACGTCATATTACGATGGAGTTCTGTAACACGGCGCGGTCTCGTCACAAACACACTTTTCTGAACACAAGACATATAACCTACCTTATTGCCCGAGCTTGAAAACTTGGTTGTATTTGTTTTCTGGAATACGTCGGTTTAAAATATTACCCATTTAATATCATAATACGAAGAATGATGTGAAGTGAGTGAAATGTGTATAAAAAAAACATGATGTGATGTTAAAATATCTGTGTTGAGGCTAGTACCTAACCAGCATGGTCATCCTGTAAAATATTTGGGGAAGAAAGTAAAAACAGCGTGGTCATACTGTAAAATATTTGGGAAATATGGTATAAATAAAAGGAATTAACTGTGTATAGCTACATTTATTCTGTTTGCTGAACTGTTACACAGTACAGTATTATATTTTAAATACCAATCTGCAATTTACAACACTAGGTGCTATTGGTTGTTGAGATGGTAAAGTTGGTACTTAATTAGAACGATATAGTGAGTTTTCCTACCAAGAGCACAGGGCAAATAAAGATGGCAGCTTATCGTGGCAGTGCCGTCTCTTCCTTCATTTCCTTGCTCTGTGGTTTTGTCCACTCATCTCCATCCTGCGGAATAGTGAATCTCGGCAGCATCACCTCGCCTAGTCGCGCCTCAGCTCTTCCCACTAAAGTCCGATACACACTGTTCTTAATTTTCTTCTAAATTCCTTACATATTTTTGTTCATTAACATCGATAGTGGTTTTATACAAGAATAACGTAGCAAAACGTCTGTGTTGCGTACACACTATCACTGTTTACTAACAACTTTCAGTACATAAAGAAGAAAAATATGTTTGTGATGTTGGTTTCTATAATTCATAAACAATAACTGCAGACTTCCAGAAAATTATTTCACAAGCATGACACGCATGTGATTCCTAAATTAGTTAAACTACCTCATATTATTTACATTTTGATAACTCCGGCAGTTGTGTTTAGTAGGAAACAAGAATTGTATTTCACGTTGGCAACCTAACCTAAGTAGTTCTCATGCGCCGTGGTTGAAAGTGTGCATTGCCCATGCGTGTGAACATACACTACGATTGAAAATAAGATAGGTTCTATCTGTGCAAATAGACACGTAATTCTGTCTGGAAACAGCGTAGTTGCGAGACACACTGTCGCAGCGCTACTTGCACGGAGTTTAGTGCAAAATTATATACTGAATTATGGACAGTGCGTCTAGGCTTGAAGTTAAAACCACCCACCCCTCCTGGCTGAAAACTCATTATCATCATTGTATATGCGAGTAGACCAATTACAAAACGTGTTTTAAACGATTTCGTTGAAAATAAAATTTTTCTTCTATGTAATTCCTTATTTGATTGCCTCTATGAATCTGCAGTATTAGACTTACCAAAACGTCCTTCTTCGCTGTTAAAATTGAGTTTTATATTTACCTACAATTTCAAATAGCCTACAATCTGCATGTTTTCTGAGTGCCCTTAACCTACACGGTGGTAGAAGAATGTAAGACTTTGTACAAAAACAAACGTCCTCTTCGTTAAAATGGCTTTCACGGCTGCTTTAACTTTATCGGTTTCAAAGTGGACATTTTCCTGTGTTTGTTATTCCAGGGTGTCTCTTGATTTCATTACACACATTTACAAAACAACTCTTGTCTTATCTGCAACATATATTTGCATTTTTATATGACGAATTACCTTTTAATACATAAACATTGTAATCTGTAAGTAATCCAACAACTAACTTCAATGTTAAAAGGATTGTAACGTTAGTAGGATGAGTTTCATACGTTTTTTTTTGTCAGTAACTCCAAGTTTTGATAAGTGTACAACGTACGTTTTAGAATAGAATTACTCATGTACACTTTATATAAAAGGTAGCAGGAGCCACAGAAAACACGAATATGATCAAGAACCGTAGTCTGAGTTACTGAAATAAGTCTGTCGATGTTCTCACCTTCTGCACGATGCAAAATAGTTGGGCAGTTAGGAAGCTCATTCTCCGTAGCTAAGGGAGTTTCCCAGTATTGTGTTGTTAATGATCGCGGTATTGTTTGCAGACACTTTCAAGTGAACAACGATGACTACTTAACAAGTTAAAAGAAGTTGGTTACAAACTCACAGTTTTTTAGAGCACTGCATACTGATAACTCAAAACCAAATATCGTACAGTCGTCCTAAAATGTCAAAACTGATTGCCATAAATTTCTTCTTACACAGAAAAGAGTGAGTATATGCTCAACAGCTTAATAAAAGTTTACAGTTTTCGCAAATATGATGTTTCCAGACTAATACAACGATTAATGAATTTTTACAGTCTTCTCACGCATATATCAAGAGCAACGAATGCAAAAGCTCAGCAGACATTTCGTGGGTTATACATACTCATTATTATTTCTGCGACACTTGTTAAGGTGTGTTAGAATCTCATTCATGTTTCCAAAACATAGGCCTAGGCCTACTTCGAATATAGTAAATGTCGCTTCGGTGTCGTCACTCAAGACTCCACCGGCATGGAACTATTTTGCACATTTGAGGCTTAGGTGCAAATTAAGGGCTATTGAGATTCGCGCGTCTAGTGTCACATCGCCCTATGTGCAAGGAGCTCTGGCACGCAGTGTTTCCGTTGTACCGTTGGAACTATGGGACTTGAAGCGGTCATATTGTTTTATTGCTGGAAAGTACGAACCAAAGTTTATTTTAGTTCCCTACCGTAGTTTCATTTCAATCTAAACAGTAAATGTTGTGACACCGCTGTGCAAAAAAGGCCGTTTCTTTAGCTATATTGGAGGGTTCGGAGAGAGTATTTCCAACACACGTTATGTTTTGAAAGTACGTTTTAAGCTTTCTCTGAACTGTTTTTTCTTTTTGTACGTAGGCACATTAAGAACGCGTTCATTAATTATCCAAATAAACGCGTATTTCTAACCCTCTGCTGCGTAGTTCAACAGCCAGGCAGGCGGGTCCTTTAAGAACTTGTTTCATTTTTAAATGTTATTTAAGCACAGTTATCCTCAGTTTCAGGATGCAGTTCCTTTTAGCACTTAGTAATTTCGGAAATCAACCTACCACGTTAATGTTTTTTAGAACATGCACGAACGAGTTAATGTGAAATAATGTTTGCAGCATAAAGACCGTGACATTGGATACATAACAAACCACGAAGAACTATGCCAGTATAACTGTCAGATATGCGCAATCGTTATTGAAGTAGACTTTATTAAAAGTCTGAAATGCCCGTACTGACTCATAACGTCGGCTGTAGTGTGTTGCAAACGTTTACCGTTTTATGACTATCCACAGAATACAAACTAATGGACGCTACAAGTACTTGTTTATAATTTTAGTGGTGAGGTAGGCCTATGGGGAAAGTGGGCCAGGAATCAATTTAATTTATTTTAAGGTACCGTAAAGTGAGGAAACTTGCCACGATTAGATTTATTTCCGTCTATGTTGGAATTCCAGAATAACAGTCACTCTAAAGTATGGTTTATTATTAAAGCAACGAATGGCGAAGTCTCCAGAGTTTGCTATTCTGCAAACCTTCACTTACAAAAATAATACGTAGTGCAAAGTAACCCCAAAATTAGGCAAAGTAACCCCGCTTTACTGTAAACTTAAATTTGACAGTTTGTGTGTAGAATTATTGGAGGCAACCAATTCAAGACCACGATTCATCATTTGCGCCGCTTCCATGATAATTATTATTTTTAATCCTAACGAGAGCAGATATCGCAAGACTGTTGCACAGTTTTGTTAAAAACAGTGTATACTATGTTAAGTAATTTTTTCAAGACAAAATACGCTATTGTTTCAGCTAATTATGCAACTAAGGAAATTCACATTAATGAACTAGTTAACCAAACGTATATCATTTTTGTCCAGAAAGAATTATACTACAAAGTAAACCTATTTTTTTTTAAATTGTGCAACAGTTTTTTGATGGCTGCTCTTGTTCAGGAATAAAAAAATAATTATCACGAAAGCAGTAGAAATTATGGATCATGGCCGTAAGTAAAAAAAAAAAAATTACTGTAGCGAAGGAAAATAAACGTGATAAAAATTAACAGGCAGGAAGAAACTTGGCAACATTGTGTCGTAAGTGAAACGTTCGTGAAGGTGTTAGGTTTCTTCAGAATGTACATCGTGAAATGATTGGTTGGTGTTACGATATTTTATCGTATTTTGACGATCGTTGTGAACACGAATAAAATCAAAGACAATCTCAGTGTACGTTATAGTGTTTATACTATATAACGACGTCTGTGTTTGCCGACGTGCGTGACATTTACCCATTGCCACAACAATACGGTTTTAAAATTAAGGTGACAACAATATGTCTACATACTTTATACATTTTTAAATATATTTAACTAAATGCTATGTCCGCAACATATTATCCACGTTGTTTCGAGCTTGTTCCTCCGGTGTTTTGTGCACTGTGCATTCAGTTTCACTTCGTTGCGGTTGTGGTTACGTCTACTGTTTACATTTGTTCTTCCCGCGACAGTTGACCAGTTTCTTCTCACCTCGAGTAAGGTTAACTCTACTACATGTTAGTAAGGTTAACTCTACTACAGGTTAGAAAGATCAACGTTAAAAGTTCGTCACAGGGAACATTTCTGCTGCTTGAGCGCTGGCATCGGTAATGGGTGCAAACTGACCAATCACAGAGTTTCCTGCAATATTAAGTTTCATTAAGGATGTTAGACCCGTAAAAATTCATCGTTTTTTATTTGTGCCAAACACTGTCCAACTTTTACACGACATATAACATGTCATTTCCAAAATAAAAAAAAAATTGTCCCATAGTTTTAGCATCATTACCTATCAAATTCACAAAATGGCAGTTTCGGCGGGCGTAGACAAAATAAAATTAATAATTAAGTTGTAGAAACTAGTTAATTCATGTTGATACTAAATTATACGAGCAACTTCAAGACACTTTCGTGAACATAACGGGATACATTTTTGTATTTTAAAAAATATTGATGAAAATGAGTACATTTTTGCATAACTTTGACTTTTGGCTACTACTGAAATTTAAAAAACTAACTTTTGTCAAACATGTCACTGACTTTCAGTTTGTATAATTTTGAGTGCATTTGTTAATTACTTTTTTCATTTTGGCTACACCGCAATGGACATTTTGTGACTTTTATGAGTGATTATGCAATAACTATGGGTCCTAAATTTTTTATTCAGGAAATGGCATGTTATCTGGTATATAAGAGTTGAACAGTGTTTGGCACAAATATAAAAAAAAATTAAATTTTACGGGTCAAGCGCCCTTTATTTGATAATTTGAAATGCCGAAATTGATTTATTTTCACTTTAAAATAAAGTTAAATGATTAATTTCAGTTCCAATCCCTTTTAATTTTAATTTTTCTACAGTTTCGTATTATTCTGGTTCCTTTGCGATAGCAGTGAAACTAGCGGCAGAAATTTTCCTGTACCAAACTCTCTCATAAGAAAAACACGTTCTCTCTAACCTGTAGTAGAATTAACCTTACCTCGAGCTAGGTAACCGGGGGTAGATTGAGAAGTCGCTCTCGTGACTTCTCTGAGGCGTGCAAGCTTTGCTCGAGTTACTCTATGCACACCTCAAGCTGAAATGTTATGTCCTCCCAAACCGAGGGGACTTTTATTACTGCCTAATAATACCCTGAAGGCTGCGTGTCCGGGTGAGAAGGTGCCTGAGAGAGAGCGGGGAGGTGTGCATGCAATATGCGAGCAGCTTCAAGGTCGCGAGAGACGAGTGCTGCCCCGGCAACAACGTGGAACATACACGTGAGCGCTACAGACCGGACCATGACGTCATTGCCGCCAGCCATGCGGATGCTCCAGTTATGTATACGTGGCCTCCGGTAATACATACTTCCCCCCTCCTCCTCTCACCAACATCCAACATCACCTTCTCTCTTGGCCTTCACCGTTCGCACTCCGCGGCTACCGTCAGGCCCGCCGACTCAGTCCACTCGCCTCCCACCAAGGCGATCCGGGTTCGATTCCCGGCGGGGTCGGACCCCGGATTTTCGCATGTGGGAATCGTGCCGGACGATGCCGCTGGTCAGCGGGTTTTCTCGGGGATCTCCCGTTTCCCCCGTCCTCATCACTCCGGCACTGCTCCATACCCACATTGCATCACCCCTCACTATCGCTGAAGACCTCGATGTTAAGCGCTGACCAAAAATCTCTCACTCACTCAAATTTCCGCGTTGGACGAGTGGGAACAGCGGAGCGATAAGGGCGAGAGTACCACGCTCGACGAGAAGCATACCACTTCTATTCACAGTCTGCCAAAATGGCGCGCAAGTTTCCTTGTAGTCATTTTCCTATGCGACTTAAAGCAGTGAAGCTAAATTTTTATTTTTGGATTGTACAAAGTAAAGGACAACGCATGCATCTTGTTTGGCATTTTACGAATCCAGATGGTATTTTCGAAGATACAACAGTCTAAAAAAAAAAAAGACGGTTTTGGCCATTTTGAGTGGTCCGGAAATAATGTTTCTAACAAGTGTGTTGAATTTTTAAAACCATAGAGACGTAGTGTCATGTGTGTGTTCTTTTCGTAGATAAACATAATATTAATAAGTTAAGCTGTTTCGTGTAAAAAGAAAACGCGCGACTCGTTGCAACGCCGTCCATACACCAGTCGAGGATTTCTATTAGTAAGGACCCGGAGTTTCTCGTCTTTCGAAAAAATAATTTTTCTTTTTATACCCAGACGAGAGCCAATATCGTAAAATCGCTCTGTAACTGTATTACGAATAGGTTTAAAATGTAATATCATTTTCCGGTTTAAACGGTATAATGATTTTAATAAATTCAATTAAAATGACAGTTTAAGTAAGGCAAGCTTTACGTCTCGTCAACGGCAAGGTCGTTAGAGACGGCGACACACAACTTGGTACAATGACAGGATATAAGATCCCAGCATTCGCCTTGAGCGACTTAAGGAAACCATTGAAAACCGAAATCAGAAAGGCCGGGGCCGGGGATCGAACACGGGTCCTCTCGAATGCGAATCCGACGTGTCACCGTTGCAAAATGAAATTTAGTTAATGAACTAATTAGCTACCATCATGCTGTATTTTGTTTCGACAAAATCAGACAATTATATAGTATAAACCAGCTGCAACACATATGCGATCCCATTTTATGATATCGGCTCTTATTTATGCTTTAAAAAATTAATAATCGTTAGAAATGTAGAAAATTCGGGTCCGAGTAGTGAGAGAGCAAAAATATTACAGCCCTCGCGCTTCCAGGTAGAATAGCGGTCGTTGTAGTCAGAAACCATGCAATATGTGTTGCACGTACTGAACTACAGCTGTATCATCTCTTTTGTTAATAATATTCGTAATTGTTTAACAAATGAAGGATGAGACGGGTAATTGGAGGCTTTCTTTATAGAAACATTACTTTTACTATTAGGTGTGTATTATTGGTTGAAATCGGTACTAGGAGTTCTTTAATGTTTATTATTTTGAGAGAGAGAATTTTTTTTCAAATTTAAATTAGCTTAATTATTTTATAGATACGCAATGCTTTTTTGGATACAATGTACGCAATGAAAGGTAAAGTTATTAGCTACGTCCCTATTAAAATATTTTGAGGTATACCATTGACAAATTTTAAATTAGGGAGGAAATGAAAAAAACATTCAACATAGTAAGTGATGCCGAAGCCCTAAAAAGCGATTCCTCTTGAGTGACGTTTCATCCACTAACAAAATTATTCTACTGCGGCTACACTAATAAACTTTTGAAATATTTCTTGATCGTGTTCTTCACATTGCAGTGTTTGTATTATCAACAAATCGGAAAGCTATGTATTGGCTGAAAGTATTAGTTTGTCAGGGCCATCAAAATTGCCTACCGCGTATACGGCTCTCGAGTTAGTAGACATGCCGCGTTAGTCGTTGTAGCGTGACGGTACGGAAAGTATTTTTGTCTTGTATAGCTATTAAATAATTTTCAATGCGTTTACCTACCAAAAGAAGACACACTTCAAACTGTGTGCCTATGATTTTATAAATGCCGCTCGCTAATAAAAAACATGATTACCAAACTCCTCAAAAGTGCCAAAAAAAACTTTTCTACGTTACTGTAGCTGAGAAAACATCAACCGTAATCGTAAAACAAAATCATAGATTCCTACATATGACTAAATCACATACTTTCCACAAATAAAATACCAGGTAATCGCTTGAAGTCACATTAAAAAAAAAAAAAAAACATTTGCTATACGAAAACACTACACGCTTGTTTAGACTTCGCGCCTAGAGGCGATAGAGTGATGACGGACGAGCTATATTCACCTTATAGCCTTTTCCTTTTACGTGCCTCAAACGTAAAAAAAAAAAAGTAAGAAGTCCCTAACTCTTAAGAGGGCGTGGTACATAATTCAACGCAAGAAGCATTAATCTATAACTGTTGGTTTCTTGAAGCAAATTTGCAAAAATTAAACAATAGAAATCCTAGAAAACAGTTTTAGCCAACATTTGGAACAAACTTGTTTCCAGTGTTGCGAACTTCTGAGGTACAATCTCTGACGCCGAAACCTCGTGTATTTAACTGCGGTGCAAGAGATCACGCGTAACGGATTAGTAATTCTGGGTAAATATTTACTCATAAAGTTGGCAAATACTATTATCTAGGATTGTCATTGAGTATTTTATCCATATTGGCTTCGAAATAAGCGTTGATGTTTTCAGCGTTTATTTACCTACCACGTACTCTTAAGTAATAGTAAACACATTTCATTGTGGCCCTATGGTATGAACTAAGGTGAGACCTTTGAACAACGAGGTCGTTAACAGCCGAGGAGAGTGAAGTGAGGTGAAAGGACAACACAACAGCCATTCCCGAGCCAGGATTCAAACCCAGGACATCTCGCACCTGGGATCGGCGACTAACCGACTACGCCAAGGGGGTCGGCTGTATGTACTGAGTTTACTCTGCTAAGCTCATATTTATTAACCAGTGGCGTACCTGAAAGAAACAAACTGACTGAAGAAAAAAAGACAGTTTTAGGGTCTGTTTCACCAACCTCTGTTAAGCATTTAACAAATATTAAAATATGATTAACAGATAGTTTAACGTGTAATAAAATCTTATGTTAATGCTCTTTAACAAATGTTAAATGCTTAACATAGGTTGGTGAAACCGGGCCTTAAAATGATTTACTTTACCGTGGATAGCATCGCGAGTAGAATTACGAACCATTTACGTTATAATCTGTGAGGACAATGGAAGGTCTTGTCATAAGGGAGGTTCACATTTATGAACCACATTCGATTCCCGGCAAAGATGTTACGAATTTTTTTTTTTTTTTTTTTTTTTCAATTTGGCGATTCACTTGATTTTATGCAACTTGTCAGTTGAAAAACTGCAGTTCACCTACAACATTCTTACCTCATTTTATAGCATTTGGCGTGTACTTGATCATAGATTCGAGACTAGCTTGCTGTTGACAAGTAAAATCACTGTCTCTAACTTCTTTGATGTAAAAGGAGGCAATGTCCATTTGCAGATATACTCTCCTTATTTCCAACACTCATTTACGGAAAGAATTTGAAATAATAGAGTCTTACGTGTCAAGCTGAAGAAAACAAGTGCTGTGAACATCTGCGAAGAATTTTATCCACATACATATACACACACATACATACCGGCTTTAGTAATAAAAGAACATCGACAAAGAGGAAAACGAGATGTATGCAGGTCCAGAGCGAGATTGACCCCGAAACATGTAGAATATACCTAATCCGTGGAAGCAGAAGAAGAATACATTCGTGTGCGTATAAAAAAAACTTAAGTCTATTATATACAATTTATATTACAGTCAAAAAACTAAAACCATCAAAAACAACATTTCTAATAAATATTTACTGGTTTTTGAAACACCCTACTGTATATTTTCTTTACATAAATGTGAGTGGATTGCAGAAAACAGCATTTCGAAGGAAATGTTCTGTATTCTTGCAATGTATTGCAAAAATTAACAGTGGTGGTATAGAAAGTGGAGTTAATTTCACGAACTCTTAAAATACCATCTGGTTGAATTTCAAAATTAAAAAAAAAAAAAAAAAAAAAAAAAAAGTAATTTTTCTGGTACAGTTTCGTGAACCATCAGAATACTAAATCCTACATCCCTCGAAAAGTTAATTTATCATCCGCAAGGAATGCACGTTCACGATGTCAAGCAACACGTGTATGACGTCACCAAAGGGGAACCTGTTTTTCCGCAATTGACACGTGTGTATTTCAACTACAAGATAAGACATACATTTTAGCACAACGTAACGGAAGTCTCGAACGAGGTTATAGTTTATCACGTGTAAGTATAGCCCTGACCAGAATTATGATCAATACAAGGCCATCTAAAGCATGTTGTTATCAATGAAATGTACTGTACGATACTCGTTGCTGTAGAATAACGTATAAAGTGAAAACATTATGACTGTATAAAATTACTCCATCTCTTGCTTTAAAAAATTAATTTTAACACTTGGTACGTTACTTTTTATAATATTCATCATTTTCCTTGTGAAACCAAGACACTTATTCATTTTTCCAATGCAATTTGGCCAACACTTTTTTGTTTTGTTAAAAGGGCCAGAAGGGGAAGGCGAGTGTCATAACTGCACTCTGCCACGTGTCTCGACAACGACAAATCTTCTACCCACGTGTCAAATAAGGAGCGAGAACGCTTGGCAGCCCCAGAGCAATTTATCACCGCATGACTACGTCTATCTCCGGAGAAAGATGATAAACGTTAGCGGCCTTCCCTTCTCCTTACAAAAACTGCACATGGCGTGGAAACATTGTGGCCATCGGCTGTTAAGAGGTCTCCCTACCTGCGCTTTAAACCCGTTGCAGTGAGTTACGGCTATTATTTTTCAGACGAAACTATTTAACTCTAAATATATTTGTATATCTACGAAAAGAACAACAGCACTTCGAAATTTGTCGCTATAGTTTTAAAAATTCGGCACGTTAATTAGAAACATAATTTTCGTCACATCAAAATGGACAGAAGTGGGTTTTTCAGACTGCCGTATATTGAAAAATAACAACCGGATTAAATAATAATACAACTATAGAAATGCGATAGATCTTGAACGGTGCTGTCCACAAATAAAATATTAGGGTCACCGGTTTAAGT
>PNEQ01025121.1:0-18012 GCA_003012365.1 Medauroidea extradentata | reverse complement strand
TAACGTAAATCAATACATATATCAAAAATCCATTCCTACAGTTTTAACGCTTATATATCATTGTTTGTGTCTGAATTTTTCTGTTGCAATACACCTAATGAATTTTTAGATTTTTGCCCCTGAAATATCACGTACGTTGTTGTCAAAATAAGCCAAAATGAAAGAAAATATTTTTTTGCTACCAAACGATACATTACTTTAAAAAACGCTCTGGCAAAGTTGTAAATCGTATGATTGTACTTTGTCTAAATTTTTTACAAAGCATTCGGTTAAAACATATTCGAGTTATTTGCAATTGTTTGAAATAAATGAAAGGTCATGGTCTTCAAATTTGGCTTAAAACTCCGTGCTGAATATTTTTCAGAGGAGAAAGTTGTAGAAACTGTTACTATAAATTAGTTTCTGCGTATCTTGCCGAATGGTACACACGCGGCAGTTGATAGTTCAAGAGTAGTTTAAAAGTATGGATAACTGTAAAATTGTAGATCAAAAGACTCAGTAGAACGCAGTCATTCCAGTTAATACGGGACTATGTTATTGGCCCATTAATGTTATTGCAGCATGTCACGCCTATTATTTACTATGCAACTCTGCTCAACTTATTCCCAATTACGTTTATCTACGAAAAGAACACACTCCAGACCAGGATTCTAGAGAAAAAACCATGCATGATGTTTTAACATAATTTCGAGGTACTTAAAAATTGCCAGAAAAAAAGTTAATTTAGAATGCTGTATTTACGAAAATTCCGTCCGAATTTGTAAAATGCAAAACGAGAAGCATGCCTCGGCCTTAATTGCACATTAAAAAGAAATAAAATCTCATGGTCACCACTTAAAGTCCTATTCGAAAAAGACTAATACAACACTGAGCACCAGTTAAACGCACTGCGAATAGAGGCGGTATACATTTCTTCAAGCGTCGTATTGCGGCCCTTTTCGCTCCGCTGTACCCACGCGTCAAACGCAGAAATTTGAGACCGATTTATGAGTTACCAGTTTAAATATCAATTTACAAGAAAAATGGTTATGAAAATTAGGCAAACAATTTTGTATCACGTTCGCATTAACGCATCTTCGATGTAAAATTATATCGCTACACACGACAATACAAACGGTTTACTCACAGCAGAATATAATGCGCAGTAACAGCTTGGACCGTTGGTCACAAGAATTAATCCAAATGATTGTACAGTGATTTTGATGGCTAAGAAAAGGCAATGTTTTTGCTATAACCAACTCCTATACCATTTCTGCACATTGGCAAAAAGAATATTACGGGAAAGCCGACTGCAAGCTGTTTTCGTAAATTAAAAATTAATATAGTGCCGTGAGAGGACTATTAATGATGACATCAAATGTAAGACCGCTTCTGGCGTACGTGCTGTGTTGTTGTAGAGTGTCCGTGTGTTCTGTACTACGCGGAACTGCTGAACTTGTTATTAATACTTATATTGATTGAAAGAAAACATACTTCTGAGAGAGTGTATATATATATATATATATATATATATATATATATTAAAAAATACAGCGTGCCTTTTAGAAATATATTTTGGGCCCCTTGAGTACGGCTAAAATTTGCTTTATTGACTGTTTTACCTTTTAAAAAACACCAACTTCATCCGTAAAACTGATACAGAGGAGAATTTGTTCGACTGTACGTAAAACTTAACATATTATAGGGTCAACTTTTAAATTTTGAATCCCATAAAAATTATTACTATAAAGCCTGACGCTCGTATCCTGCTACCCTTTTTATTAAGTGGAGTGGGTAAAAATGTTTTACGCCAAATTTTCTTAAGCACCATGGTGAATACACACAACAGTCTCGTGTGAGTACATTTACTCTTCAATCACGTTAATATCCATAACCATTCAGAAGAATTTATATTTCCATGAATATGATATGTATAAGAAAATACAAATTTGCCTATTGTTGTTTACTAAACAATGTTACAAAAAGGGCCATTTTTTTCTCATCGAGCCGTTCTATCCCAATGGATGTTGGGCATGTTACATTTTTTAAATTTCTTTTGCGTATTATTAGGATATGACTCGTCAGTACTGAAGTTGAAATTATGTGTGTTTCAAAATACTTGTTGTTATGTGTAATTAGAGATGATGGTTTATCGCGGGAAAAGTTGACTGCTTGCTATGTTTCTACGTAACGTTCAGCTTATGGAAAGATGACTGGCTTTCGCTTGTGCATAGAGCTGTTACCCTATTTGACTAAGCCAATAAGAATCCCGCTATTGTAATACTTAATGCTTATTATTGGGTCTGCATACAGCTACGTTGTGTCATACGTATTATCACCCAATCATACATGTTGAAAGAATCCACTGTGTTTTCAAGGGTATATTAGCATAAAACATTTTAGCGATTTCCTACCATCTCTATGTATAATCTATATCTCTGTAATTTCATATACCCTTGGAAAGAATTGTTCAATGTGGTTGACTATACTTACGACTACAGTATTATCCTTAATATTACACAATGAAAGAGAGTGACACCACTGAATGTCTCACAGAGGCGAGCGAGTCTTCGGTGAGAAGACAGTAGTCCACCTGATGATCAATGACTTGCGCCTAGAGGCTAGAATGTTGTGGCACAGACTAAATAGTAACACAGACGTGAAATGACGTGGCGGCTCGTATGATACGTGCGAACTTGGCCGATTATTGGCTGCCCGAATCTGTTGATACTATTGTCGTGTCTGTTTGGTTCCTGCCTATTACGGCAGGTTTCCTATTGGCCTGGCTGCCAGCTAGCAGCGCAGCCGCTTAACACTGATTGGCGGGTAGTATTTCCGCATTGTTGCTGGCCAGGAACGCCATTTTGCTGGCGTGTGTGACTGAGTTCGCCGAAGTACCAGCTATTTCACTTCTGTATTCCTAAATATTCTGTGGTTGTGGTATGCGCATGCCTGGATCGTCCTTAGCGTTGTCGTATTTTGGACCTCGGACGTGCAGTACGCGCTCGCAGGCGGCCACGTTAGCGTGAAACAGAATCACGTCCGTGATCTCTCCACAAGCAGAGTCACCACGGCGGAATGTTCGCGCAGAACCTTGGGTTCTCGTCTCAGGGGCAGACACCGCGCAATTTCTGTGCGAAAGTCTCAGATGGACTCGGTTGGCAGAGAAACCGCACGGAATGAGTGGCTCTTCTTCCGGAGCCGCGGCTGTACCTTGGCCCAGAAACATCAGCGCCCCGAAGACCGCCGCCGAGTACTCATGCCATCCGAGGCCGTGACGTCACGAGATCGCGCGGAAAATTATTCTCGATAAAATATTGCGGTCATCGATAAGTTATATTTTATTTACTACGAAGTAATTTGGCAGGGAACGCTTCCTAAAAAATTTTTCCTTCAATGCGTTAAACGAGTCAGCAAATTAAGGTGGTGGGTGGTAAGAGGCCCACCAGGTAATAAGGTCCAGTTGCTGTTTAAAACGTTACCCGCCAACGAACCTCTTCGTTAGCAGCGCAACCACAAAGCTATGTGATGTTATGTAACGACAGTAGTTTCAAACTCGTAGTCGCAATTAGAGTGTGCGTGGAAGAATACGGAGGTGAGTGTTACCTTGATTTTATAACTTTTCTCATCTAAAGAACCTCTGCCTTTTAATTTATGCACTTTAAATACATATACGCGAAGTAAGATTTCAATATATATTTAATTAACAACACAACCATGCCTTGAATGTTCGTTTTATATTAATCCTCTTGTCCATAGCAAATAAAATTAAAATGTCATGCTAACAGGTAATATTAAGGACATTACGTTTTATTTGTTTTAATTTAAATATGAAGAATCTCTCGGGGGCTGTTGACCGCCATGTTGTCCGTGTTGTATTTGTTTTCATATAAAAATAACTGTTTAAAGAAAATATGTCAGTTACTATGATTATGTTTTTGTTAGTCCCCAGACAATTATTTCAACTACCAGTTCTAATACGGCCATTTTTTTTGTTAAGATTCAATAGTCAGATGGTGACATGTCAATTTTTCAAAGATTGGTAAATCTTCTGAAGTCACCATTTCAAATACACCAAACATCAAACGTAAGCGTCACACAATCCTTCGCAAGAAGGCTATTAACTACAGAGCTCAAACCTAAACAGAAATCTCATTTGAAAATATCTGTCCAACCCACTGCAACCATGATTCAACCAACCACCTCGAAAGCTAGTGTAGAGCCATGGCTGTGCGGTGTTAGTCAAGATTTTGTTGCAGACATAAGGGCATTTCTTTCATGCAATACCTGGATCCACGATAAATGTATTGGACTTACAACTGATGGGGAAGTCCTAAAGGTAATGGGTAACTAATGTGGTTTACTGTAACCAATTTACTTTAAGCTTTAACTTTATTGTTTGTGGTTCGTTTATTTTTAATTTCGGTTGATAGTTTCAACTGTTGGATACGATAGTCAATGGCACTGACAGTTTTGACTTTGTAAATTAATGGCTGAGCAGTTAAAGTTAGTGATAGTGGTACATAAGTGTGAAAAAATCTGAACCAATTGGAATATTATTTATTTTGTTTATTATTTTACTATTTCTGATGAAGTATGTAATTGATTTAAAGACTTGACATATTCCTCACAATCCAATTGACGCAATACGTTTCTTTTCCACATCTAATATAAATTTTAATGGGTACTTTTGTGTTTTTTAAAATTAAGAACTTAAATCCGTGCTATAATGTAAGAATATATTTATGATAATTTGTTTGTTCAAACTTTAAACAAATCTGTGTTATTATTATGAATCTGTAGCATCTACCAATAGTCATAAGTTTAACTAAAGTCTTATTAAAATTGCAATAAAATAAGTTTAATTTAAAAGTGATTTTTTTATTTTTATATGTAAGAAATACAATTTTTATCATTCGTTTATCTTTTTGTCTGTTAAATGTGAAGAATTTACAATTTTTATTTATTTTTGATTCATTATCATATTTTTAAAATGGGCCTTATTGTATGCTGCTGCAGGTAATGTGCCCAGTTACACACGTTCGTGTTTTTATTTATAAAGTTACCAGAACTTTTTGCAATCTGCAAGTTTGTACAATATTTATGCAGGAGACAAATAAACAGTCATTTCTTCTATTAGACATTCTTGTATATCAATATCTATATAGCTACTAGCCTTTTTCGTAAGTGGGCCTTATTTGCCCCCCCCCCCCTTTTTACCTTATTATTGAGCCGGCAGCGAGGGTGCATATAGGGTGAGTCAGGACAGTGTGCAGTTATTTTGAAGCGAATTGAATGAAGAGATTTTGGTCATCACTTAACACCTACGTCCTGATGCGGGTATGGATCGGCGTCGTAATGATAGGGCGGGGGGTACGGGAGATCCCCGAGAAAACCCGCCGAACAGCGGCTACGTCCGGGACGATTTCCACATGCGAAAATCCGAGGACCGACCCCGCCGGGCTGTTATTTTGGTTTTCGAGGAAAATCGCGTTATAGCGATAGAGAGGCTGGCCTACTGTCTTGCACTAGGTAGTGAGGTACTCTCTACTATCTACCACTACGACCCGCCTACACATCGAAAGCCAAGCTGTGAATATCAACAATTTTGCAAAAGACTGTAAACATCTTCAGGACGGAGTATACTAAATTCGCTTGGTGATAGCTAATGAAAATGTAAGCCGAAACTATAGTTTCCGTAAAGCGAATGTGGCGAGAGTAATGATTCCCTGAAAATCTGCTTTAAGGATTCAGTTATTTAAATACATATTAAAAAAACAGTAATATCTGTCATTGTTTTGGCATAGTCCAGAGTCATATTTGTTACTGTTAACGTGTATTTAATTTTCCATTTAATGTAATTAATTTTGTAGTCAATTTTAAGGTGAACATGAAACCAGCTTTAAATCATTTTGCGAACAAATTGAACACATTTTCGATTTACATTCACATATGACATCCCGGATAACTGTTATGGTTGGGCTCCAGTCCCGTATTTCAGGCTTGTTCATAACCTGATAGTTGTGGCGGGAGCAAGTAAAGGAATTTACATGTTGAATTATATCCCTCGGAGATCAGCATTTATAATTGTATCGCTTACCTACGAGAAGAAAACGCATTTCAGACTACGCGAGAATACGAAATTTAAGACTCCACGCGCTATGGAAGCAATATTTTGAAGCCCTTGAACTGGTCTAAAATCAGCTTCTCCAAAATGCTGTTTCTCAAGGTATATGTGCCGGATTCGTTCGAAAACGAGGACTACAATATTACATGGGACTTTGCTACAATGGCGGATAAAAACGTTACGGCGGGAACACTACGCATGCGTTTACGACCTTGGGTGTAGGCGACATCAAAATAATGTGCCGGCAGACGACGTTCGTGGCGCCTCAACGATTTTCGCCTCACACACATTTGCACATTGTTTACCAGGCGGCAGCCTTAAGGATGTTCAAGCGCGATAAAGTCATAATTTTATATTTATATGAAATATTGTTGGTTTTGTAGACGATACTTGTGAGTGCAGTTTCCCCTTACGAAACAATTTTAGCTCACGTAGTTTTCTCATAACGGTGCGTCAAAGTCAAAATTTACATGTTCTGCTGCCATGCAAATAATGCAAACCGTTTGACTTACGTACGTGAAATCATTCACAGAGAAATAACATACTGTGGGTTACGTAATAAAATATTTGAAGTAATTAGCGAACTGTTTTTATTGATGAATTTGCAACTTCTGTACTTTTGAATTTTTTTAAATTTCAAAATATTACGTTGTGCGTGTTTTAAAATGTTTTATTGCATAACTCATGGAACGTAAGTTCTCAGTGAATTATTTTGTTTAATAAGGTCAGTTGGTTTTCACTATTTGCATGGTAGTGTAACAAGTAAATTTTGACTTTGACACCCCGTTATGAGAAAACTATGAGAGCTAAAATGGTTTCGTAAGAATAAAATGTACCCACAAATATCGTCTACAAAACTAACAATATCTCATAAAAATATAAAATTATAATTTTATCGCACTTGAGAACACCCTTTATAGTACATGGTATGTAATTCAACGCTAAAAGCATCAGTTCTGAATTGTAGGTTTCTCGCAAACAATTTGCAAAAATTAAAAAAAAAAAAAAATCTCAAATAATAGTTTTCGCCAACATTCTGAGCAAAAATTTTTCGCGAGTAACGAATATCTGAAGGACAATCTCTGACGCCGGTAACAGCGTACATTTAATTGCGGCGCGAGAGATTACGCTTAACAAATACATCATTCTGGGCAAATGTTTGCTCATAAAGTCGGCAAATATAATTATCAAGGTTTGTTGTTTTGTAGTCTTTATATATTGACTTTCAAAGTGAGATCTCAATTGTAGAACTCAGAGCTTATCTACCACGCACTCTTAAGCTCTTAAAGCCTCGCTCTTAGTTTTGCAGTGGTTTCAAATATGTTTTGTAACGCAAGTTAATACATATATCAAAAATTCATTACTACAGTTTTAAAACTTGTCTATCATCAATTGTACCTGAGTTTTTCTGTTGCAATACACCAAACGGATTTTTAGATTTCTGCCCCTGAAACATAACATATTTTGTGGTCAAAATAAGCAAAAATATAGCAAAATATTTTTTTGCTAGCAAACGGTATATTAGTTTAAAAAACGCTCTGGTAAAACTGTGTATCGTAGAACTAAACGGTCTCAATTTTTTTTATCGTTTGGTTAAAAAATATTAGAGTTATTTACAATTGCTTGAAATAAATGAAAAACCATGGCTGGGAGGGAGTAGGTGTATAGAAGGGTACAAAGAGGAATGAAGCTACCACCAATCAAAAGGATTGGCATGATGTAGTGTGGGTGTTGTCTGTCTAGTTAGGCAGGTATTGCGGGCAAGTGTAAACTTGTAGAGCAGAAGTGCGTGAGTTTCCTGCGGTTGTGCGACCCAGGGAGAAAACCGCGAGCAAGGAAGTTTCTGCGTTCTTCCCCGCGAGTTTCTAACCACACGTGTAAGGTCAGGTCCAGGGTCGTTCTGATACCTGTTCTGTCTAGAAGTCTGGAGTCTGGCCCAGTCGACAGGTTTACTTTACCGGCCGTTTTCCTCCTCCACCTACCAAATCGCTGCTGCGCGGTTTTCTTCATCTTCAAATATTAGTGCTTGTTGGTTATCCGGAAGGGGAGGGGGACTAGAGATTACAATCCTACCTCCCAATTAGCCTCGAAGAAGTAATAAAAATTCAAAGTTTAGACAAGAAAACTGTTTAAATAACACCCTCCAAATTCACATTTTTCCATGAGAGTGAGTGAGAGATTTTTGGTCAGCGCTTAACATCGAGGTCTTTAGTGCTTGGTGAGGGTGACATGATGTGAGAATTGAGCAGCGCCGGAATGAAGGGGCGGGGGAAATTGGTGATCCCCGAGAAAACCTGCCGACCAATGGCATCGTCCGGCACGATTCCCACATGCGAAAATCCGGGGACGACCCTACCGGGAATCGAACCCGGATCGCCTTGGTGAGAGAGGAATGGTCTGACTATTTTTTTAAATTTACAAAATGTTATGCTACTTGGCGAGGTCTCAACATCGCCAACGATTCAAACATCCCCCTTTTTAACACTTTATTACTAGGCAATTCCCCAGTTGTGACAGTTTTGTTTACTGATACAATTGAAGTTACTCTAACGGACAAACTCAAATTTACACCCAGCCAGACCTGGGAATCGAACCCAGAACCCCTCGTATCTAAGTCGGTCGCTCCACCAACTGAGCTACGGGCGGTCGGCCTCCATTAGGCCACCGCGGCCCCACACACACATTTTTTCGTTGTTGAACCCCCGGACACCCCGCTTTAAAGTGGTCAATTGTAATAGGCATTTCTTTAATAAGTTTCCAGGTTATAAGGGCCACCCCTCTTCTCTTTGTTTCCCAAATTCTTGTGCGCCACTACTATGACTGCATGACAATGTACCGTAAACAATTTTATATTATTTTTAATTTTTGTAATTGTCTACTGTGAGTAAATATTAATTAAATATCAAGTGAATATTTACTATTAAGAATTTATTGCAAGTAAGTTTCTTTGTTCAGTGCTACCATATTTGCGGAATATTACTTTATGTAATGCCCCAAAATCACCCCCTCTTACGGTATATGGAAACATTCTGCTGAGCGGGCGTCACTAAATAAGATCTACGGTGTCTCATGAAAAAAACTTACTCGCATAATCCTACTGAACGTCTTTGGCTCATGAATTTGAAACTAGCAACGCGTTGTAAATTGACTTAAAACCCAGATAGTTTAATGCATTTAGAACGCTTCGCAAGAAACACGCGGGACACAAAACAATGTAGGTATTTTATCTAATTGGCTCAAAAATTTCTTCATGGGTCTGTGTTCGTACTATTTTCATACGGAATTTGCCTTTTCTCCTGGTCCCTCTCCTTATAATGACGTTTTCGACTACCTAACGCAGGAGTCCTGTATGTTAATTATTTCGTACTCTGTGATATTGCCTAACAGGACCGTAAAAATTGGAATAAGAGAAATAAAACTTCCCACCCTTGCCGTACAATCGTTGAAAGGGGCGAAATACTCTCCAAGGGGTGGGAAACCGAGGAAATGTGTTAGGTGAACTATAACAACATGGAAGAATGGATGAAGCGATTTATTTGCAAGTGTCTCACAAATACTATACAGTGGTGTGTAAAATAGTTTTATTAAATTAAAGATTGTTTTTAAATTTAAAAAAATTTTTTTTGAGGAGGCGAAATTATATATTTTCACCCTCACTCCACAATTTTGTAAGTCCATGCACTGCGCGGCAGCCTATATAGACTGTTGTTCATGGTAATAAACACTTCTTGAAGTCCTCAAGCTACGCTTTTCATCCGATGAAGGCAATAAAAAAGGTAAGCATGCGGGGAATAGAGTCCACATGTACACGTGTCAGGAATCTTACCGTCTTTATGCAGGATGCACTGAATTAAAGCGCAATACTTTCATTGTAATTTTTTCTACGATAGTTTATAAGCAGGGAAACAATTATTGTTTTTTGTGGAACGTATAGCTATAAGTCAAATGGCATCTTCTCTGTTTCTGCTTTACGAATCGGGTTGGCTCTAAAACAGATTACTGAAAAGGCCGTATTGAATCATATTGAGTGTCTCCAAACACATGGCCACAGACTAAATCTGTACCTCGGAAGCATAAGACACTATGTCACAAAAATCACATTTTTCAGGAGAGCAGCTTGAAGAGTGAGATTCACTATGATTCACTAGTGAATCCGGCTGTTTAGTGCCCGAAAACAAACGTTTTTGACACTACAAAGTATTTAAAACCGTTGCCATGTTTACGGTAAAAAGTGCATTTTGACAAAAAGTGGACATAGTGTCTTATGCCTCCGAGGTACAGAAATAAGTACTACTTACTTGTTCTGTGACATGACATGACTAACGTAGTTTGAAGCGTGTTGTTAGCGGCGGAGCGAAGGGGGGAGGAGAGGGGAGACAGAGGTTGTAACCCGCCCCCCTCCCTTGCCATTGGTGAAGAATTATATTTTCATCTAATATATTAAAGTTTTGTATATAAATCGAATTTATTTTATAATTTACACTTTAAATCTAGTCTTTAAATGATAGCCGGTATTACACCAAACTTGTGTATCCCTCTCCCCCTTAAGAAACTTCTAGCTACGCCACTGTTAGTGAGTCGCCAAACTATGCGCAGAGAACTTATGTCGTAGCCTACATATGTCATTTAAGGTCTCGCTCTTTAGTTCTGCAGTGGTTTCGAAGACATTTTTTAACGCAAAATAATACGTTTATAAAAATTTCGTACATATAATTTTAACACTTACATATATACAGAGCCGCGATTTTATGGCGAAAAGATTTTTGCAACATTTGGTTTCGATGCGTCATGTGCACACCTGCAGCTCTGCTACATCGTCTGTGATTGGATGATTTTACTCTCTCTTGACTTGGAAAATTATAGGCGTACAGACTCACAATAATCTTATTCTGATTGGTGCAGTGAAATGAGAAACGTGTCTGAACAAAGATACGCTGCCAACAACCTTGAAACAGAACTGCCGATGTGCACGTGAGTCACTGAAACAAAGTGGGGCAAAAATCTTTTCGCGACAAAATCGTGGCCCTACTTATATATCATCGCTTGCATCTGAATATTTTTTGTTGCAATACACCAAACGTATTTTTAAATTTTTGACCCGGAATATTTTTTTTTGTCAAAATAAGCCACAATGAAATTAAATAATTTTTTGCTAGCAAACGGTATATTATTTTAAAAATCGCTCCGGTAAATTTGTGTATCGTGTGACTGTAAACAGTCTCAAACATTTTCAAATAATTTGTTTAGAAAATATTACAGTTATTTGCAATTGTTTGAAAGAAATGAAAGATCATGGCCTTAAGGTGGGGACGTCCAAAGCCATGTAGAAATAAGAGATTTTTTTAAAAATCTTATCTTTGGTCGTTTATAAATAATTGCATTATACGTGTTACTTAAGCTCTGTGGTAAATTACATTACGCTGCGATACACTCATAAATACGATAACTAATACATATAGATAATTACTGTTACTTAATAAAGTGAAACATTTAAAATCATAAAAAAGTGCGAGCCTTTTCTATGTTATCAGCGAATGCGTGTATAAAAAAAATTGGTTATTCGGGCGAAGGCATTTAAATACCGTAATAGCTCTACAATAGGTAATATTTAGTAATTCGATTAAAATTATTATCTGATTTTTAAATTGAAAATTCAATACGAGGTGAGACCTCGCCCAACAAACGCACACAACATTTTGTATATTGTCTGCGCACGAACAGCATTTAAGAATGTTTTTGTGCCGGAAAATTAGTTTTAGCTCTCTCTCTCTCTCTCTCTCTCTCTCTCTCTCTCTCTCTCTCTCTCTCTCTCTCTGTGTGTGTGTGTGTGTGTGTGTACAATCAAATGCCAACGCACTGGACAATAGGCGGATATAGTATAGTGCGCCAGGGAGGGAGGGCGGGGGCGGAGGGGGGAAACTTTGTCTTAAAAAATTTTATGCCTACACCGCAAGGTTAAAGCGGAATTGAGGAGGGGGGTGTCCGTAGGTCCTCCTCCGGAAAAATTAAGATATTTAAGGTAGAAAATTGTGCCATTTAAGGAGTTCCTAGACCAATAATTTGTACATAAATAAGCCATTTTTATATTTTGGCAAATACACTCGTGACAGTTATTTATTTCTTGATTTTCTCAAGGCTCAGGGAGGAGGGTGGCATGCCGACATGCCCCACCTCTCTCTGGATCGCGTATGGGACGACCAGGGTTCGAATCCCAGATCCGGGAATCCTGATTACGTTTTCACGTGACTTTCTGAAATCGTTCTGGGCGAATGCGAAGATGGTTACATAAAAATAAGTCATGGCTGATTCCTCTCCCAGTTCCTGTTGTCGTGTCAAGTTGTGTGTCTCAGTTTGTACTGACCTCACTTTCGTCGAGAGTAAAGCCCACTTAAATTACGTATCTTCTTATCGAAATGGCGAACTGAACAGAATCCGTCATTTTCACCCATCGTTTATTTATGGGCTAGGAAAATTTCCTCTACGTGGCATTAAATGCAATATACACATAGAAATCCTTTAGCTACTATACAGTATAATGATAGTTAGGGACCCCTGTTTTTCGCGAAAAGAATTTTGCCCCGCTTTGCTTCGGTGTCTTACGTGCACATCTGCAGTTCTGCTTCGTGGTCAGTGATAGGGTATTTTAACTCTCAAGAACCTTGGGATTCTACCGGCAAATCACATACGTGTCGTATTGTAGAATTTTATTGTAATCGGCTCAGTCAAATGAGATGCGGCTCTTCACATAGACACGCTGCCAATAACCATGAAGCAGAATTGCAGATTTGCACGTAAGCCATTGAAATAAACTGGGGCAAAATTATTTTCGCAAAAAACAAGGGTCCCTAATGATAGTGACATGGCTGAACCACAGACTAAATAGTAATACAGACGTGGAATGACGTGGCGGCTCATTTGATACGGGCGAACTTCACCGCTTATTGGATGCCAGGTGTTGTTGATACCAGCCCCGTGTCTGTTGGCTCCAGCATGTTACAGTAAATTTCGTAGTGTTTTCTATTGATCCCTCATTACAGTACTCTGTGAGGTGGTGGCATGACCTCTGCGACCCATTGATTTAGCTACCCATGACGCTCCAGTTGTGTCCATAGCCCAAAATAATTAGGTACTTTTCAATCGGCGCCAAACACTTTTTAACTGGTACTTCACATCCAACAGGAAAAAATTGCAACTTGTTAAAAAGTTAGAAAATAAATTTCAATACTTGAAACCCTGCAACAAAAGCTGACACTAATGGGTAAATTAGAAATCTGCACACGGAACCCTTCTCAGTTTTTTTACGTCGTTAAGAGCCTGAAGGGCGATCACGTAAAAACACTGGCAATTTTGGGAGTATGGCAACGGGAGAGGGGCTAAGGAGAGCCTCAGCAACAACACAATGGCGCAGACACAAAGGCAGCTGATCAGATGAGATCGCAGGGACGATGGTACAGAACTAGGATGCTGCGAGAGGAGGGGAAGGGGTGAATGGAGGGGCAATGAACCTCCCCCAAGAAAGTGGAAGGCGGTCACGTCTTCGTGAGAGGCTGGGTACGGGGAATACCAGGGGTCGTTGTGGCGCTCCTCAGGGGGATCACCTGTATGCCCCCTTTCCTTCCCACAACAATCAGTTCTACATCGTCTGACCGCGGCACAGGAAAACTGCGTGCACATGTTTGCCCGTCCTACCTGCGTCACTGACGCGTCTGCCTTGTGACGAGAGAGAGAGAGAGAGAGAGAGAGATTTCCAGTTTTAGCCGTGACGAGGTTCGCATACACAGCCGATTGTGTGTGCCTGTATCGAGAACTATTTTTGTTTTGATAACTTATCAGTAGAGATGATGATTTATCGCGGGAAAACTTGACTGTTGTTGGATTTCAACACACGTTCAGATTATGAAAAGATTATTGGTTTTATCTTGTACTTTAAGCCGTTACCCTATTTGACAGAGCCAATAAGAATCCCGGCATTTTAATATTTGATGCCTGTTATTGGTCGGCAAACAGCTACGTTGTGTCAGAAGTATATCACCGAATCATATATGTTGTAAGACACTGCAGCGTTTTCAAGGGTATGTTGGCGCGAAATATTTTTGCGATATACTATACATTCTCTGCTTATCGGTATAGGGACTTGAAAATATTGCGTTGTTAATCTGACAGCAGGCTAGACTGCAAGCTACCGTGTGCTACTATTAATTGGCGCAGCGTGTCTTTGTTCAGACACAGACGCAGAGAGCACCAATTAGAATAAGACTATTGTGACGCCGTGCGTTTGTGATTTAACAGTAGAACTCCTTGACACGCGAGGGTCAAAACCTCCAATCAATAACCGTGAAGCATAACTGCATGTGTGCACCAAATGGTTCAAAAATCTTTTCGCAACAAAATCGTGGCTGTACTTACCGTTAGGGGCAGGAAAAATTCGCGTTTTCTTTCAGGCATGAGCTAGACTCGAAACCACTGTAACTTCGTGTTACTTTCTCTATTAGCACTCGTCTTATTTTACACCTCCTGTAGGTCGCTGAGCCAATAATAAAAGAAGCAACTATATGCAGATCCAATAATATATAAATGTGCCAGCGAGCAGCCAATGAACAGCGGCTTTCTTCTTGAAGACACAGATATTTGCCTACAGGTCAGTGAACCTCGCGAAATTTTCCAGACCCTTATACTCATCGTATAGCAATGGTTAGAGGTAGGAAATTTCCCGAAAGGGTTTTGAAGTACTTTGTTTCAGTGCCTTACGTGCACACCTGCATCTCGGTTTTGTGGTAACTGATTGGATGCCGTCACACCCAGAGTCTTGAGGTTAAACCCGCAAATCACAGACGTGATGTGTCGCAGTTATCCGTATACTGATTGGCACAGTCAAATGAAAAACAACTCTGCACAAAAGACTCTTGGCTATAAATAGGAACCCTTGTTTTACGCGAAAAGAATTTTGCCACAGTTTGTTTCAGTGGCTTACGTGCACATCTGCAATTCTGCTTCACAGTTATTGGCAGCGTGTCTGTGCAAAGAGCCGTATCTCATTTGACTGAGCCAATTACAATTACTTTCATTCAACGCCACACGTCTGTGATTTGCCGGAAGAAACCCAAGCCTCGCGAGAACTAAAATATCCTATCACTTACCACGAAGCAGAACTGCAGATGTGAACGTAAGGTACCGAAACAAAGTGAGGCAAAATTCTTTTCGCAAAAAATCAGGGGTCCCTATCAATAGTTGAGCTGCAGGTGTGCACGTAACGCACTGAAACAAAGTGGGGCAAAATCTTTTCACCAAAAATTCCTGTCCCTAGCAATGGTAATAGGCGTAGTTACCAGACTCTGTGCAAGCATGGTAACGGCGCATGAAACTTTGCTGAACAGCCAAATAGTCCGGGTGTCTGTAGTACCAGGAGCCCGGCAGATATTCACGGGAAGGAAGCACTTATGAAGCCCTAGTATGTTTCTTTTGAGGGCATTGATACATGAAAAACAGAACATTGTTAAACTGCACAGTATTTATTTTAGATTGGCCATGCTTACCTGCATAAACAAGTTACGTGTCCTGATGGCAAAATTAGCAGCTGCAACTGTATTTACGAGACTTTTAGAAGTTCACGGAAACTTTTAGAATGCCGGCTCGTGAATATAGGTTATAATATTAAGTAAGAAACAGAATGAAAATAAAGTTTATGTTTTATGCCTTGAAGTACGTATACTGCAAATCATTTTTTATATAAAATTGAAAATTTTATGTGCAAAACATTGTCTCACACTAGACAATTACTGATTACATTTCAAAACATAAAGCAAAGCTTTTATTTTCATTATCTTCCTCACTTATTATAATCTCACATAAAACACACGTTCTCGACCCGACGTTCTGAAAGTGATGGCTACGTGCGTACATTTCAAAATTCCTCACAATAGCCTCATGAATGCAGCTGCATCTACCAATTTGCAATTTGGTTGTCAGGACACGTAACTTTATGCAGGTAACCACAGTGACCACTCGTTTTTTATTGACAAAGCGCAGTCTGGCATTCCGCCGGAGAGCGACAGCAGTCAGCTAGCTTGCCAAGGCTCCGTGTGTACTATGGCTTGTGACGTCACTGCACGTTTCCGCGGGCGTTTTAAAAGCGTTTAAAACAACCGGCGACAAAACGGCCTTCTAAAGCGCTCTCTTATGGAAACAACCTATAAATATTTAGTTCCTCTACAGTTTGTACTGAAGTTTTGTAACGCATTCCTGTTTGGTGGTTTCAGCATACTGTATAGCAACGATTTCCCTTTGCTACGGTTTTTGCGATAATTAGTCCATTCAAACATTTAAAACCAAAAAGGGAAGAGATATAGTAAAACGTCTCCCAGTTGTATTAAAAAAATTGTTATTGTCCAGACTATTTGAATCGGTCATTTGAGAAAAAACATAAGTCAATTTTGTGCCGAAATGAGTTATGGGTAGAGACACTGGAAAATCGCGGGAATACTTGACTGTTTGCTAGGCTCCAACATACTGTATATAACACTGAATGTTTTGTATAAACATTGGCTATGGTTTATTTGTTGCATTGTTTCTCTCCACAATTGCCCAATTAGAACTGCACAGCTTGGACACACAGCGTGTGTGATTTGTCCCAAAACTGTCCACACGTGTCACGGTTTATATAATACAGTTTATTGGAGACTATTTTAAACATTTTTGCGATTTTCCAGTGTCTCTAGTTATGGGTAGTAGGCCTATAATTTTCTACAGAGGTGAACACACATTGTACTATTGATACCACATAAGTCAGTAGTTTCTTGTGTGTACAGAAAGGCGCAGAACTGTGAGTTCATTTGAGAAACACCGTAAGTAACTGACTTATGTTCTTTCTCTAGTATACTCATATCACTCACTGGTGTTGTGTGACCTACATAAATTGCAACCATTTTTACCAGACGCAGATTACATCCAGGTATTTTACAATGAGGTGTTTGCTTGGCCAACTATTCGTACAGACTCTTGTATAGAGCACGAGATGTTGCACTGAAAAACAAGAAATTATTATAATACCAGACGAACATTACATGCAAATCTTACAAATGGATGTGCGCTCTTACAAAGGGATGTGTGCTTCGACAAACAACTGTTACTTTAAGTGTGTTGTGGAACATTGATGTATTAGAATATAGAAATAAGTTTTATTTTTGCAAATTGTTTCTTGTGGGACATAATATGTAAACATATAAATTAAGATATTATCAGTAGTATGATTATGGCGGTTCCAGGACATGGAGCCGGTGTGAGGATTTCAGCCGAGTGTGGATTTGTCCGCCATGCTGTGACGTCACGCCCCCGGCCGCCATGTTGGATGACCGTGACCTTGACCTTTAACCTATACCTTGACCTTGAGTGTCAAATTACCAAAATTTTCCAAAATTTCGAAAATTTCAAAAAAATTTCAAAAATTTCAAAATTTTCAAAAAAAATTCAAAAATGTCAAAAAATTTCAAAAAAATATTACCACCATCTTGATTCCGGTCACCATATTGTTTCCGGCCGCCATCTTGGTGTTTCTTCCAAAAAAATTTCGATTTCGCATTCCATAATAACCCCGCATGTATTTAATAAATTAAATTTTTATAAAAAAACTTTTTAATAAAATTATTTTAGTAAAAAACTTTTTAATAAAAAAAACTATTTAATAAAAAATTTTTTATATAAAAATTATTTAATTAAATCAACTACCGATACGTCTTACCCGGACGAGCTCCATCGACACACTGACGCCCCCCACCACTTTTTACATGTATGTATTAACTTATCCCCCCTCCCCCCTATCCCGTCCTTTATTTTAATAGGCTGTTAGTCACGTGATGAATTCCCCCCTACTTTCCCCTCTCACTGACGTTCGTGTTATAACCCGCTCAAAC
>PNEQ01025105.1:0-26844 GCA_003012365.1 Medauroidea extradentata | reverse complement strand
CTCCCAATATGAGACCCCGTTTCCAAATATGAGACCCTGTCTCATATTAGGCAACCATATGGGTCTCATAATTGGAGCGAAACATCGACGTCACAAATCACAGTGCAACAAATACATAAGAACCGCAATACAATAACTTAAATACAGCTTCAATAGCCCACATACATGACAATCGGACCATTTGTATTAATAATTAATTCTCCTTACCTTCACTTTGTAGTACGTCAATACAGTTGGCGTCGCAAAACCTCGTGAAGTCATAAAACACAAATTCTGCTCTCACGCCGCACTGAACAGTCTCTGACTAATGGCGGAGAGTCACACGCCAGGAAAGGTGTCCGCCATCGAGTTGGCGTATTCGTCACTACAGTTCAGCAGCTACCAGCTCAGTTACCTTGGGGTCTCATATTAGGAGGGGGTCTCATAATCGGTGCCTTTACCTTACAGACCACGTCGTGCAGCTCATGCAACTGACATTTTGCAACGGGGACGATGCGGATAATGCGTACCTCGAACTTATGTGTTTTTCTGACGAGGCTACACGATTGTGGCAAGGTCAACAGGCAAAATGTTTGAATGTGGGGTTCACAGAATCTCCCTAGTAGGTGTCATGGAGCATACGAGAGATTCTCCGAAAATGAATATTTGGTGCGGGAACAAAGTCGTAGGTCCGTTCTATTTTGTTGAGAAGTCCGTAGCGTCTGTCAGCTACCTAGATATGCTAGAACTTTATGTGGCACCTAAGGCTGCAAAACCTCAGTCTGTAATGTTGTTTCAGCAAGATGGTGGCCCCCCACCCCAACCCTTGCTCAGGATCTCGATACACTGAGACGAAGGATAACTGCTGCTATTGAAGGTGTCACACCGCAAGTGTTGTCAAATGTATGGCGTGAAATCGAATATGGTTTGGACATTCCACTGGCAACACAAGACGTCCAAGTCGAAATTTGTTGAATCAATTGTGTGAAACTTTAGATAATTCCCCTTCTCTTGTCGCAAACAGCACATATCTAACTGCAATGGTTTTCTTGTGTAATTAAATTTTGTAATCATAGCCTGTACGTTAAAAGTTCAACTGAGATGTTTGTACTGTTGCCCAAGTTATAGTATTTGCGCTATAATAGAAAATGTCACACTTTTTCTTCTCAGAATTTCACAAAAGCTAAAAATACAACTACCCAGTGTGGCTACTAATGAGGAGCCTTAAGGGACCTCCCTACCTGAGCGTTAGAGGCTCAGAAACGACGGAGACATAAGAACGACCTTGAAGCGCGCATCAAATGCCGCATTGCCGCAACGATCCAGCCGCTGAAATAGCGTACTTTGGGATACTAAGCGGTGACCATATAATTTTATTGCTGGAAAATCTGCAACTAAGTTGAAAGCAGGTCGCAATCTGAGATTCATACACATCCGGTTAGTACTTTTTGAAGTACGGAAGTCTGAAGAGGCCGTTTTTAGCAACGTTGGAGGGCTTAGAAACAGTGTTTTCAATGAGCATGGTGTCTGAACAATGAGTTTCCGACCTTGTCTGAAGTTTGTTTTCTTCTCATACGTTGGCACAAGAAAAAACCTGTTTACGAACACACTACAGCGCATTTGAAGCGTGAGGAAGGCGGCGTCCTTAAAGGACATCCCTGTCTGCCCTTTAAATGTGTTGCAGACGGTTGCGATTATCCATTCGTGCATTAAATGTGTACGTTATATCTAGAGACATGCAAAATTCGCGTTATTTTCTGACAGCTGACTAGACTCCAAGTGACTATAGGCTCGTTCGACGTCTCGCGCTGGCCGATATTGTCGTGAAGAATGCTTACACGGTAGAGAGGCCAATCTCTGTAAAGACGTAACATACGTAAACGACAATACATGAGAGTTTGTGGCCAATTGAATAGCAGATTATGCTCTGTTATGTATAGGAAAGTGAAGTTTAGTCTGCTACCAAATGATAACGCGAATTTTGCATGTCTCTAGTTATATCTACGAAAAGAGCCCATACTGCAAAAAATGTACTTGTAAGTTTAAAGAACTTGCACGCACATTAGAAACACGATTTTCTGGCCCCTCATACTGGCAAAAAAAAAAAAAACGAGATTTCAGATTGCTGCATTTGAAAAATACATCGTCGTTGCCGGTGAAAAACCTCCTATGTGCAAAATTCAAAAATTTTCAGGAAGGTACAAAAAAAAAAGGATCACATATTATTGTTAGTTTTTTTTGGTATTAACTATCACAGAACTACGTACACATAATTCATTTGTATTAGTCTGTATACTTAAGTACAATTCGTAGACAAATTTTATTACGAAGTCTCTTTTAATACAACCGATGACACATAGGAGGTTTTTCACCGGCAACAACGGCATGCTTAATTGAAAACACATATAGGTAGAAACAAGCGTTGTACTTTACAGTCACCGTTTACTATCCCACAAGGGTAATAATAGTAAAGCACTGCGCCCCGAATGAGTGGGTTGCGAGCTGAGGTGGTACTGCATTATATACGCCGGGCGGCAGCACCCTTAGCAACATCATATGGTGCACTGCTCAAGGCAGGAGCGGAAGCTCCACCACTGCTTTTGTGGCGGAAAAAACGCGCGCGCGTGTGTGTGTGTACATATATATACACACACGCGCGCGCGTTTTTTCCGCCACACACACACGCAATAAACAAAAATTCAAAACAAATGGTTGCACTATAATATCGAGTTAAAACTTTATTGTAGGCCTTAAAGTAGTCATTATTTTCATGCTTCTGCCAGTAAAACTGCTAAAATAGCTTCATTTTGCACCCCTCCCCATGGTGGATCAAGCTCTAGGTTGGGGGGAGGCAATTTCTTAAAAAAGTAGCTATGTCCATACTACAAGTCAAAGAAGTGGGGTCCCGAAAAAATCTAGCTTTTAAGGTGCGAAATGGTGCTATTTAAGGCGTTTCCAAATCAAAAAATTAACTATACCACCAAACAAATTTGTAATATTTTAAAGATAAACTGCACATGAAAAGTCAAAAAGAGTGTAGGCGCGTCCCCCTTCTGACCTGGATCCGCCCCTGCCCTCCCCCTCCCTTAGTTTTAATTGGTGGGATCGGTGAACCAATGGATGTAAAATACGAAGAGCTCCGGCAATGTAACATTTGGGACAACACTGCTTACCGCTCCATCGATTCTGTGCCTAACGTACACAAACGTAGTCTGTTTAGGGAGCTCTCTTAAGGGTTTCCAAGTGGCATAAAATCATAATTTTATATTTTCATGAAACAGTGTTAGTTTTGTAGACGGTACTTGCCAGAACAGTTTCCTCTTATACGAAATAATTTTAGCTCGCATAAATTACTCGTAATGGTGCGCCAATATTACAATTTACATGTTACGCAGCCAAGCAAATAGTGAAAACCAATTGACTAACTCACCTTAAATAATTTACAGTGAAATACCTAGCAATGGACTACGTAACTTAACATTTATAAATCCACAACATAACATTTTTAATCTTAAAAATTGTAACAATACAGGGAAAAAATTGCAAATCCAGCAATTTATTTAACAGTACAAAATATGTTCAGCGTGAGTCTGAAGATTGTTTTCTTTTCGTACTTTGGCTCATGGCATGTTATGTCACTCGGAATCATTTCGTTAAGGTAAGTCAACTGGTTTCGCAGTTTGTGTGGCATTGTAACATGCAAATTGTGACTCTGATGCACTATTATGAGAATACTACGTGAACTACAATGGTTTCATAAGAGGAAACTGCACTAACAAATATCGTCGTCTACCAAAATTAATACTATTTCCTAAACACATAAAAGTTTGATATCAAACGCACTTCAACACCAATAGGGCCCAGTACAGAAAATGGCAGTGCTTCTCCTTCTCCGCTGAGTCCAAATTCTGAGCCCACGTCAAGGCCATAACCAATCATTTCCACAGGTTTCACGATAATTATTTGTTTATTTCTTAACGAGAGTAGGTATCGATAAACTGTTACAGAGTTTTGTTAAAAATTGCTTTTTATTCTTTGCTATGTAGTCTAATTTTTTCTCTACAAAAAATTATAATCGAAGGGATAAAAACGGTTTTGTGGTGGTCACAAAATATTTTGGCAGTATAGATTTCACCGAAATTTTTCGTAGTGGTAACAAAATATTTTTGTGGTCAATGCAAAACTTTATTGAGGGAAGCAAAAAATTCACTAAAGAGAATTTCCTTAATTACGTAATTGGCTCTAACCATTGTGCAATCTGTCATGAAAGAAAATTAACTAACATATGAGGGACTTAGATATATAGTGGTGTAAGTCAGTTACAATAGTTTTCTCGTAAACGTAAACACGCAAAATGCAGTACGTTCTTGCAAAACTCAAATGTAATTCAGAAATTCAGTTAAGAGTGAACTATTTGTTATGGACTATTATTTTGAAAATTGTGTATGCCATTAATAAAAACAACGCTATTAAATATGTTTCACTTATACCACTATGAATCTCAGCCTCTCGTATTAAATGCCGTTTTTAACAAAACTGTGCAACAGTTTTTCAATATCTGCTATAATTTAAGATTTAAAAAATAACTATTGTAAAAGTAGTACAAATGCCTTGAAGGCACGTGTGAACAAACGCAGAGGAGGGGGAACACGTGTTCTTTTAGGTAATGGGTAGGAATCAGTGTGGAAGAAAAAGAAGAAAAGAAAGTAAAATAAGTTGACAATCAAATGTGTGTTCTTGGAAGGAGCAGAGTCGGCACATTGGTTCTTCTCCAGACCCCTCTTCACTACGTCGTGCTTTTTTACGACCAGCCATTTGTCAGCGCTCGTAAAACTGACTTCCTGCTCGCAGTGGTCCTGCTCCGTCTTCCACCAGCAGGCGCACTAACAGTCGCGCCACATGCAGTGCTGCCAACTCCTCGCTTCTCGTTTCCTCTCTGTATTATTTTAAAATTAAATTAAATATGGCGTTGGACGTAAAGTTACACTAAAAACCTCAACAGAAATCCCGCTGATTTTTTTTAAGCCAATATATATAAAACATACGTACAATAAAAATTAATCCGACATGATAGGGCGTAGCCAACTTTAAAATAAAACATTTTGCCCGAATGAAGCATTCGTTTTATTAATAGTAAACTATAAGTAACACGTAGACAAGAAAATAATACGACGTCGACCAAACCGATTTTTCAAATGCACGTACTAAAAAAATACCTACTGAGAAAAATCGCTTATTTGGCAACACTGGAAGGCAAGCTCTGCGCGTTAAACCGGCGGCACATTGGGACGCAGGATCTAAGTTAAGCCTACTCTACACACGTGCGTGCTAACTAAAGCGTCAACATGCAAAATAAATAGAAAGGCCTATGTACGCGTCTACAGTAGGCGTAAAGTCTACTGGACGAATATCAACGGCGAAGCGTGGCCCAAGTCCCCAAGGAATGCGGTGCTTAGAAATGTCTAAGAGGCATTCAAATGTCGCGTTGGAACTACAAGTTATTATGTGTTCGTCTGACGTCTACTGTTATGTTGGCCAGCAGTTTTTGGGGCTCGCGTGAGGGACTAGTGATGTAAGGTCAAGTGTATAGTTGGTGAATGGATGTTTCAACTCTCCCGTGTCGTAGTCTTCTACTCACAAATCACATGCGTGTAGTGTTGCAGTAACATTATTGTGATTGGCTCAGTCAAATGGGAGACATAACTTCACAAAGACTCACTGCCAATAACAATAAAGCATAGTTGCAGATGTGCACGTAAGGTCTAAACCACGGTCGTAGAAGAACAGGTCTGGACACTCGCCTGGAAACTTGACCCCCTTGTTGTTTGGCTGCAGTTCACCAAGTTATCGATAATGCTGTAAATTTTTGGCGCTGTAATCCGGGCGGTCGAGCTCAAACTCCGCCCACTTCCCACCAAGATAAACAATTTATCAAAACGTATCAATTTATGAAATACTTCCTTCGTTCAAAATCATAAAGCATGGCTCCAGCAATCTTTATTTACTTCATAATGTTAACGATGGAAAAAAATTGGCGCGAAGTTTGAGTCGAAAGCGCGCATCAAATGCCATATCGTCTCAACGAGCCAAGCGCTGAACTAGCGTGCAAAGTTTCCGCCGAACAGATTTTACTATGGGACATTAAGCGGTGACCACATAATATTATTGGTGGAAATTCTGCAACTAAGTTCAGTGCAGGTCGCAACTTGAGTTTCACGTACATCCGGTTAGTATATTTTGAAGTACGGAAGGCTGAAAAGGCCGTTATTAGCCATGTTGGAGGGCTTAGAAACAGTGTTTTTAATGAGCGTGGCGTCTTAACAATGAGGTTCCGACCTTGTCTGAAGTTTGTTTTCTTTTCGTATGTTGGCAAAACGGGCACACGTGGAATCTTTTCGTTGAAAAACCCTGTTTACGAACACACTGCAACGCATTTGAAGCTTGGGGTTGGCGGCCGTAAAAATTAAAAAATGTATATTTGCTCAAACACTATTCAACTATTACACATCAGATAACATGTAATTTCCCCAAATAAAAAAAAATTAGGTCCCATATTTTCAGCACAATCACATATCAAAGTCACAAAATGGCAGTTGCGGTGTAGCCAAAATAAAAGAAAAATTGATTTTCAGAAACAAGATAATTCGTATTGATACTTAATGATGTGAGCTACTTCAAGACACTTTTGTAAACACAAAGCGATACATTTTTGTATTTAACTTTGACTTTTGGCTACTACTGAAATTTTCAAAACTAACTTTTGTCAAACATGTTATAAAATGCATTGATACACTGACTTTCAGTTCCTGTAATTTTCATTTCATTAGTTAATAACTTTTTTTTATTTTGTCTACAAAGCAATAGCCATTTTGTGACTTTGATGAGTGATTATGAAACAACCACGGGGGCCCAATTTTTTTTTTTTTTTTGTGTTTGGGGAAATGATGTGTTATCTGATGTGCAAAAGTTAAACAGTGTTTGGGACAAATATAAAAAAAATTTCATTTTTAGGGTTCAACGCCCTTAAGACCTTTCCGCTCTCGCATTGCCAGGCTTTAAAACGCAACGAACTAGGAAAACAGGGCGAAGGAAGCGTGGGGAGTGGGCGAACTTCTCGACGCCTCGCATTGATATTCTGTCAAGTCACTCTTCTCGTCCATTGTTTTCGCGAAAAACTGGCGTTGCTGCGACATGTAAACTTGCACCCGTATGTGTGTGAATAAGCAGCACTAACGTCAATGCTGTAATTGTATTCGTCATACTCGCAAAATAACGCAAAGACATGTGACTATTGTAATTCATTACTTTGCCACCAACGTTACTATAAGCTGACCACGGTAAAGAGAGCACTTTGTAAGCCATTGTAATTTTTTTCCCTTTTAGTAAATTTCTGTATTTTCGTCAATTGTAACCTCAATTAAATGGAGGCCTGCAATGTTTGTGAATTCGTAAGGGAAAACTTAGAATTCGTAACAAATGTACGTATGTGGCACGCTTACCTGAAACATCTTGCAGAGCTTAGAGCCAGTAATAAAGAAGGAACAAATGACAAACCCAATCATGGCGTACCACAGCGAAAGTCAACAGCCTTATACACATACTTGTGAAGCATAACCTCGAGGTCAGTAAAACCGCAACATTTTCAGGACTCATTTAATATACACGGCGTTAAGTTTAATCACTCTCAAAAGTTTACATCTGCACTTTCAAAGATTACAGTTAAATGTTGCTAGGGTCTCAAAGGATGGCCACAAATAAAATATTATATTTGTACTAGAAAATGTGACTTTTACAAATTTTACTCGTGCCTACATATACTACATAAAAATTTAATTTAAATTTAATAGTCCTCACATAAAAGCATGCCAAAATCAAAACTTGCATGCAAGAGGGACATAAAAAAATATGAAAACTAATAGACTTATTGAAATGAAATACCAAGGGTAAATTGCATGAATTAACTCTAAAAATTATTAAACACACCGAAGTATATTAATGTGTATTAAAATAAATTGGCTAAATTTATAAAAAAAATACTCTAAATTTATTACATACAAAATATCACATTACGTTTACTAACACATATCTTGAAGTAGGTCATAACAATGTTTCGGTGTGACTAATTCCATTACAGCATGTCACTTGGTTTCCATTATTTCTAGTCTCCGTGACCTTTACCCAGAATGATGCATTTGTTAAGCATAATTTCATGCGCTGTAATTAAATGTACGAGATTACTGCGGCAGCGACTGTTTTTCAGAACTACGTTACTCGAGTAAAATTTTTGATCGCATAGTTGGCAAAAACTATTGTCTAGGTTTGCTGTCTTTTTTTTTTTGCAAGTTGGCATCCAGAAATTTATATTTTTAAACTGATGATTTTAGCGCTGAAGTACTATGTACCATTTCCTCTCAAAAACTATGTCGCTATTAATCTATAAACTCACCACGTTGTTAGGAACGTGACTTTTGGACACCAGGAAACAGCTGGCTATAAACGGCACTTTCAGATTGCTATACCTGGAACATTGCAACCGGACTCTTAAAACCACAAAGATAGAAACATGCGTCGAACTTAACATCATATGATACGGATAATCACCACTACAAGAAAAATAATAATAGTAAAGCTCTGTACGTCTTTAGGGGCTTGCACGTCAAGGCGATAATACAATACAAACGCAGATAAACGATTCCCTTTGTGCTTCAACAGATTTCGTGCCGCTCTAGCTCTCTCCCTCTCACTCACACACACACACACACACACACACACACACACACACACACACACACACACACACAAGCATTATTGAGAGGGACATCTTAAAACGGGATTCTTATCGGAATGACATGTAGCTGTCATCTGCAATGGGCCATATTAAGGTCCAGTAGTCATAGTAGTGTGTCAGAAGTTGTGCGTTAATGCGAGTCTTAAGGGAGCTGCCTAACGCGCAACAAACGTTTTGTAATATACAAGGAAATATATTTTTTTATGAAACAACTCCACATGGGCTCATCGTACCAATGTACGAAAATAAAACACACTTTGAACAAGGTCGGCGTGTCACATGTCATTATAGGGAACAGGACAATTTCGCGAATTCAATGACCCGCGAGCTATAATCCATTGTCCTATGCATAGTCAAGCCCTGTATATTCGTTCATTGTCTCTTGTTCCACTGAGTAGCAGCTAGTGTTCAAATAGTCGGGGCTCGAGTATGCATAGGATAGTTGATTCTAACATGCAAGTCATTGAATTCGCAAAATTTTCCTGTCCCTAGCGATACACCATCATCTCTAACAATATATAAGTTATAGTACTACCCAATATAGTACGGCAATCTCCCATATCATACAGTACTGTCCATGTAGTGCTACACTTACTGTCCCGTGGTTTTCACGAACATATTTTGTAGCTACTGGTTTTAGTGTTTACGTGCACACCAGCAGCTCTGCTTCATGGTTATTGCTAGCGTGTCGTTACGCAGAGACTTAGGTCGCTTAACACCACACGTCTCTGATATGCGGACAGAGTCCTAAAACGCTGGGACTTAAGGCGCCCGCCCGCCTGCCTTGTAAACAGCGTTGCAGCGTGGTAGCAGAACGCTTTTATCTAAGAAACTACTAAACGTGTTTCTAATGAGTGGATTTACGAAAAGAACAAACACTTCAAACGACCTCGGAATAGCAGTTTTAAAACATCACGTTACTTAGAAAGACCATTTCAGAGCACCTAAAAATGACTAAAGACGGCTTTTTCAATCAACTATATCTAAACAACTACTTAAGGGATTCTTGTGAAACTACAATAGAGAGTGTATTGGACTTTACTTAAAACTTTCCACCAATAAAAAGATGGGGTCACCACTGAAAGTGTCAGTCAGGCGAGTATTCTACGATACCACTGCACGCCGTTTCAGGAGGCGATACCGCGCCAGATGAGCTGGTAAAAATCGCCCTTGGAGTCGTGCCTCACTCACAATAATACACGGCCACCAGGCGGGCATCTTAAGGCCATGATCTTTCATTTATTTCAAACAATTGCAAATAACTCGAATTATTTAACCAAATGGTTTGAAAAAAATTGACACGGTGTACAGTCATACGATACACAATCTTGCCAGAGCGTTTTTTTTTAAATGATGTACCGTTTCCTAGAAAAAATTATTTTGCTTCATTTTGGCTTATTTTGACTACAAAATATATGCTATTTCAGGGGCTAAAATCTAAACATCCGTTTGGTGTATTGCAACAGAAAAATTCAGATACAAACGGTGCCTAAGTGTTAAAACTCCCAGAATGAATTTTTGATATGTGTAATATTTTGCGTTAAAAAAATATATTTTCGTAACCACTGCACAACTAAATGAGACCTTAAAAACATACAATCACAGACCATAACGTAGAGCTGCAGATGCGCACGTAAGGCTTCGAAGCAAGTTGATGTAAAAAGTTCTTCATTGAAACCTGAGGCCCCAAACAATATTGTTCCATATAATACAGCACTCTCCACATATTATGCTACGGTTCTGTCCCATACGGAAGGCCGCTGTGAGTGTCCGGCGTGGTATGGTTAGGGCCATGAACTTTAAGGTAGGCTGCGTTGGTGTATGTGAGGCACTAAACCGATGGATAGAGACATGCAAAATTCGCGTTATTTTCTGACAGCTGACTACTCCAAGTGATTATAGGCTCGTTCGACGTCTCGCGCTGGCCGATATTGTCGTGAAGAATGCTTACACCGTAGAGAGGCCAATCTCTGTAAAGACGTAACATACGTAAACGACAATACATAAAAGTTTGTGGCCAATTGAATAACAGATTATGCTCTGTTATGTACAGGAAAGTGAAGTTTAGTCTGCTACCAAATGATAACGCGAATTTTGCATGTCTCTACCTATGTAGCGTTAAGAGTGACGTCGGTCGGCGTATGTAATGCATTATCGCTTCTACACCGCAAACCCAGCAACTGGCACACAGAGCTTTACTATTATTCAGTTTCCTATGAGACTTTAAGCCGTGACCGTATTTTTTTTATTTGCGATACTTATGGCTCAAATTACAGCGCTTATTTCTATTATCGTGTATTTTGAATCCCGTTGGAATTTTCCTAGATACGGCAGTTTAAGGCCATGATATTCATTTATTTCAAACAATTACAAATAACGTAAATATTTTTAAACCAAATGCTTTGAAAATATTTGAGACTGTATATAGTCATACGATACTCAATTTTGTCAGAGCGTTTTTAAAAATTATGTTCCGTTTACTAACAAAAAAAATATTTTCCTTCACTTTGGCTTATTCTGACAACAAAATATGTAATATTTCAGGAGCAAAAATAAAAATAATCCCTTTGGTGTATTGCAACAGAAAACTTCAAGTACAAACGATGATATACAAGTGTTAAAACTGCCAGAATGAATTTTTGAGATAGCTATTAATTTGCGTTTTTTTTTTTTTCGAAACCACTGAAAAACTAAAGAGCGAGGCCTTAAAAAAGCTGTTTTTAGCCATTTGAGAGTCTTGAAAATCGTGATTCCAAGAAGCGATCCTAATTTTTAAACTGATAGAAACATTGTCTGAAATGTGTTTTATTTTCATGGATGTACACTCTTTACGCGTGTTGAGATGATTCTTTAAAATATAATTACTTGTTGTAACTCGCTGCAATACGTTTCAAGCGCAGGTACATAGAAACCTTAAGGGCGTTGGGCCCGTAAAATTTCTTTGTTTTATATTTGTGCCAAACACCGTTCAACTTTTGCACATCAGATAACACGTCATTTTCCCAAATAAAAGGCCCCATAGTTTTTACAAAATCACTCATCAAAGTCACGAAATGGCCATTACGGTGCAGCCAAAATCAAAAAAAGTAATTAACTAATGAATTCAAAATTACGGGAACTGAAAGTCAGTGTATCAATGCATATCATGACATGTTTGACAAAAGTTAATTTTGAATATTTCAGTAGTAGCCGAAAGTCAAAGTAATGCAAAAATTTACTCATTTTCATCAATTTTTATAAAATACACAAATATATCGCTTTGTGTTTACAAAAGTGTCTTGAAGTAGTTCACATCATTAAGTATCGATATGAATTATCTTGTTTTTGCAAGTTAATTACTTTTTATTATTTTGGCTGCACCGCAACTGCCATTTTGTGACTTTGATAGGTGATTATGCTAAAACTATGGACCCTAATTTTTTTTTATTCGGAAAATGACATGTTATCTGATGTGTAAAAGTTGAACAATGTTTGGCACAAATATAAAATTTTGAATTTTTACGGGTCCAACGTCCTTAAGCGGAAAGAATTTTGCCCCAGTTTGTTTCAGTGCCTTACGTGCACATCTACAGTTGTGTTTCACAGTCAGCGAATATATGTTTTAACCCTCGCGTATTGGAGGTTCTGCCCGCAAAACACAAACGTGTGGTGTCGCAGTACCCATGTTCTGATTAGCACAGTCAAATGAGCGACATCTATTTATAAAGACACGCTGCTAGTAACCATGAATAGGGCCCGGCAGTTATCGCGAAAAGAATTTTGCCCCACTTTGTTTCAGTGTCTTACGTGCACACCTGCACCTCAACTTCACGTTTACTGACAGAGTGTTTTTGTGAAGAGTTATTATTCATTTGACTGTGCCAATCAGTACATGGATAACTGTGACACAACACGTCTGTGATTTGCGGGTTTAACCTCCAGACGTTGTATGTTACGGTATCCAATCACTGACCACAAAGCAGATATGCAGGTGCGCACGTAAGGCACTGAAACAAAGTGCTGCAAAAATCTTTTCGCGAAAACTACCGGGCCCTAAAGCTGCAGATGTTCAAGTGAGGCACTGAGACAAACTGGGGCAAAATTATTTTCGCGAAATGTTCGTGGCCCTAGGTACGGTATTGTACTTTCCTTACTGTTGTACTGTCAGACAGATTACATCACTGTTGGTGCTCGCTTTACCTAATTCGTCACTAATATTAGACCCACGTTCCAGTTTTTGGGTTTGAACTGTGAGCAGAGAAGTCCAGGAATTTCTCCACGTACTGATTCCGAACCTATACTGCTGGGCAGAATCCACTCTGGGACAGCAAGCTGAGAGTACGGGAGACGAGCTGTCAGAGCGAATCAGACTCCGACGATTGGCTGGCCGTGGGCGGGGGTTAGGCGACGAGCAGGAGATGAGCTGTGACGTCAAACGGCGCCTGCAGCCGTGCGGGACTGATTGCCGGCGTCCGCAGTTCATGCGAGACTCGTGTGAGGAGATTCATCACTGACGTGGGGGACATGGCCGCGTCGGCCGGTCCGCAAGGCACCGCGAACATTCATGCTCACAGACACCTGCTTTTCGCGGAAATATTTCTAAACCAACTTGTTTCAATACCTTAGTTCTACCTCTACAGTTCTGCTTCTTTGTGTAACGACGTTTCGCATTTGACCCTACCAGTAAGAAGAAAGTAATTGCAGTAAAACGTTAAGACACGTGAGAGTTAAATTCAGCAAACCACTGACCACAAAGCAGAGTCGCAGATTTGCATACGAGGCACTGAAGCAAACTAATGCAAAGAGACATGCCAAATTATCCGCGTTATTTTCTGACCGCTAATTGTCGTGACTTGCCGCCGAGAATGCTTACACGGTAGAGAGGCCAATCTCTGTAAAGACGTAACACACGTCAATGACAACACATAAAAGTTCCTGGCCAATTGAATCGCAGATTATGCTCTGTTATATATAGGAAAGAGAAGTTTAGTCTGCTACCAAATGATAACGCGAATTTTGCATGTCTCTACTAATGCAGAAATCTTTTCACCAAAAACAGGGGTCCCTAATCCTTGCTTACAGACCTATAAGTTTAACGAGAAAAAAATTATGCGAGACATAGTTTATAGTGATTGGTAAAGGTGCGTCAACTCCACGAATTCATATAGCAGCAGCGCAGACTTATCAGTCATATAAATGCACAGGCCACATTCGATTACTAGGTCCATTGAGCATTTCGCGAAAATAACATGCCCTAGTTTGTTACAGTGCCTTACGTGCACATCTGCAGCTATGCTTCATGGTTATTGGCAGCGTGTCTTTGAAAAGTGACGGCTCTCAGTTGACTTTTCCAGTGCAGCACCACACGTCTGTGGTTTTCCGGTAGAACCCCAAGACTTGTGAGAGTTCAAACATCCAATAACTGGCTATAAAGAAAGAGTGCAGATGTGAACGTTAGGCACAGAAACGAACTGAGCTAAAAATCTTTTTGCGAAATGTTCATGGCCCTACCGATTACAAATTGCTACAGACGTGCAAAATTCGCGTTGCTATTTGTCGACAAGCTAGAATTGACTGGCTCACACTTACCCGAACACTAGTCCGTAACTTCACTGACTCCTGGTCTTCGCATATTTGTGTGACTGCATTACAGGATAGTAGGAATTTCACAGTTGATCTTAAGTCATTGATTTAAAAAAGTCCTTAAGGCGTGCGAAACAAACTGTCGGCCAAGAACAGAATTCAAACGAGAACACCGTAATTTGGAGTCCAGTTTGTTGTCAGATAATAAATAGAAATTTGCAGGTCCCTAGCCATTACGAGTAGCACAAAGTAGCCCGACAAACTATTTACTTTATTTACTACTAGCTTGCAATAGTCAAAGAATGCGTCATGAATAGTAAATGGAACAATTTGCGGGTTCACAGACCTGTAGGCTAGTCTCCAAGAATATCTGTGTACTCAAGCAAACAGCGCCTGTTCATCATCTGTTTTTCTTACAAAATGTTACGGACCTACACTTAGTTGATTTATTGTTATTGGCTCAGTGACTTCCATGAGATGTCAAATAAGTAGAGACGAAAATATTTCTGCAACATTTGGTTTCAATACGTTGCGTGCACATCTACAACTCTGCTACATCGTCTGTGATTGAATGATTTTACTCTTACTTGCCTTGATAAAGTACAGACGTACGGAGCCACAGTAAACGTAATCTGATTGGCGCAGTCAAATGAGAAACGTGTCTGAACAAAGACAATCTGCCAATAACCATGAAGCAAAGCTCCTGATGTGCACGTGAGACACTGAAACAAAGTAGGGCAAAAACTTTTTCGCGACAAAATCGTGGCCCAACAAATAAGTCAAGAACCAATTCTGAAAGTGACATAAACTTACAGTTGCTAGTGCCTAACAGAAAACGCGATTTTCAGGTCTCTAGTCATGGCAGTCGTCAGCTAATGCTGGACGTGAAAGTGAAGTATACGTTCTTGGCGTCCAGCCTTACTTTTAATATATCTGCGGCATGGACGTGCCTCTAGTGATTGGATGTTTTCATCTCTCAGTGTCTTGGGACTTTACTAGTGAATCATAGAGGTGTGGTGTTGCAGTATATTTGTTCCGATTAGCACGGTCAAATGAGCGACGCTTCTGCGCAAAGACACGCTGCCAATAATCACTAGGAACAGGAAAACTTCGCGAATTCAATGATCTGTACGATAGTATCCACTGTACTATGCATACTCAAGTCCCGGCCATGTGTCCACTAGCTGCTACTCTGTGGAACAGCAGACAATGAACGAATAGACAGGGCTTGAGTAGGAATAGGATAATTGATTCTAACATGCAGATCATTGAATTCGCTAAATTTTCTGTCCCTAATAATCACGAATCAGAGCTGCAAATGTGCATGAAAGGATAAGAAATAATTTGATGCAAGAATATTTTCGCGAAAATAAATTATCCATAGTGATAGGCAGAGATAGAAAATTTCGCGAAAATACTTTTGCAGCACTTTGTTTCAGCGTCTTACGTGCGCACCTGCAGCTCTGTTATGTGGTCAGTGATTGGATGCCGTAACACCCAGCGTGTGGAGGTTAAACCCGCAAATCACAGACGTGATGTGTGGCAGTTTTCCGTGTACTGACTGGCATAGTCAAATGAATAATAACTCTGCACAAAAACACTCTGCCAATAGCCATGAAGTTGAGCTGCAGGTGTGCAGGTAAGACACTGAAACAAAGTGGGAGGAAAATATTTTCACCAAAAATTCTTGTCCCTAGTGATAGGTCTTTAAAATACACACGATAATGCCAACAACAGTGAATGAATATTGTTATACGTAGAGGCCGGAAAACTTAGCTGATTCAATGGCCTGCATGCTAGAATCCATTGTCCTATGGATATTCAAGCCCCGTCTATTCGTTCATTGTCCGCTGTTCCACTGAGTAGCAGTTAGAGGACAAATAGTCGGGGCTTGAGTATGTATAGGATAGTGCATTCTAACATGGAGGTCATTGAATCCGCGAAAATTTCTGGCCTCTATAGTTATACGTTTTTGGGGTATACCTGATAATCACACACGTATGGAGCACAGCACAGTAGTGAAGCCTTATTTTGAATGGCGCAGTCAAATAAGAGATTTCACCTCGTAAAGTAAAGCGCAGCCAGTAACAGCATCAAGAAGGAACTACTTAAACTTAGTTAGCGTAAAAATCTATTACATAATTCAGGTATACCTACCTACACAAGCTTAGTGGCCCAGATTACCAGTGGGAAAAGTTTAATATTCACTGGGCTTCACTGCAACGCGTTCATGCACACGATGTACTTATTTCGTAATTGCTGAGCTAATGCTAACTTTGCTACGACCCACTGCACGTTTGTGATTCGTTCGTAAACAGCTAAAACACGACACGTATAGCGTTGTCCAATAATATATAAGATGCAGTACCTACACTACTATGGGAAATATGCTCGCACGAAATATTCTCAGTAATTTCTAGTGTTTATAACTGCTGTATCAATTTTCTTCTTATTTTACTAGTCTTAAAATCTGGGCAAAAATAAGGCCATTCAAGACACTTACACACAAATTAAAAAAAAAAAAAACTAGGAATTGAGTTAGGCATTGCCTATGAGTTAGCCATTGCCTATGTTAAAGGAGCCATCCCAACATTCTTCTGGAGTGATTTTGGAAACAATGAGAAACAGAAATCAAGATGGCTGGAGTTTGGGATCATACCCGTGTCCTTCCAAATGCTATGCTGTATCAAATACGGCAGAGAACAACACAGGAAAAGTACGCAATATTTACGCAGCAACTGACATTGCAATACGCGCAAGCAAACACTGAACACGGCATACATTTGAACGTTGCTTCATCATGTCTGCACATTCAGCCGTACAGAGGTGTTTACGAAAGGTAATCTGCTGGAAGCAGTGACTAGGTTTTGTCGATCATCAGAGGTAATACAGGGTCTTACTGAACACTTGCAGACATATTAGGGCTTTAAGATGTTCGGAATTTAAAAAAAAACCTAACTTTTTAATTTACATGTATTTTAATAAATTAGACAACACAGATTTTGTACGTTGTTTTATGCCTAGAGCCAAACTGCATACCGTAGTAAAAATGAAAAAAGGCACCATGCTTACAGTTTAACTTCATTGTGGTTTTGATCACGTCAGTGTGCGTGTTTTATGCCTAGAGCCAAACTGCATACCGTAGTAAAAATGAAAAAAGGCACCATGCTTACAGTTTAACTTCATTGTGGTTTTGATCACGTCAGTGTGCGTCTTTCATCTGCTAACCTCAGTTTGATCAGGTTGATAAACTTACAGAGTTGATCGAAAATCCACTCTGGTGACTTATCGAACGCTTGGAAACTTTGCTCGAGTTACAATTAAATACCTCAAGGGTAGCCCTACCAGGCTAACTTCGTGAATTTTCAGAAGTGCCTTAGGTAGAGTGAGCACGAATGTCGTCATTGTCTCCAATACCGAAGGATGTACTGTGTCCGGTAGGCCTACTGTTACGTGCTGTATTTGACTCTGCCCACTCCAAGACGGCAGCAAAGATAAAATGTCGACTGTAGATAAGTCAAAGTCAATGGCTGACTGGTAAATAAAACGAAAAAAAAAATTGCGAGTTCAGTGACCTGCATGTTGGAATCCAATATCCTATATATACTCCAGGCCCGTCCATTCGTTCACTGTTTGTTTTTCCACCTAAATAGCAAACATCAACTGGCCCACTTGTGCAAATCTGATCGTGATAAGCAGCCAACAGGCAGTAAACATTCGGAATGCACCCGTGGCCATATATGGCATACATGATGCATAATGAAATCACCCACTTATTAACCACAAGTGTACCACAAGCATTCTTAACATATTCGGGTACTTGTAGGTTAAATTGCTAAGTCTGCTACTAAGTTACCCACATTAAAATTATTTCAGTATAACTACACACATATTTACAGACATGGCCTGATTAACAACCATTCCAGCAAAAGTAGACGATCATACTAGCGAAACTTGGCCGCTTCTGCCAACAGTTGGCCAATTGAAAAATGATTGTATTTGCTACTAGGGTAGTGAGCAGCAGCTAACAAATGGTCGGGGCTTAAGTATACACAGGCTAGTGGATTATAACCTGCACATCGTTAAACTAGTGGAATTAGTGAGCAGCAGCTAACAAATGGTCGGGGCTTAAGTATACACAGGCTAGTGGATTATAACCTGCACATCGTTAAACTAGTGGAATTTTTCTTTTCCCAACTGACTGGTAAGAGGCAGCACCCCCTCCCCCTACGGCAACACTATCCATGTGCCTCGCCCATAAAAAAATAATCACCTTGTAAAATTGTGAAGCTTTTTTAGCACTTGTTACGTGCACTTCTCAAATGAAATACCTGGAACTTAACATCCGCAAGAAATGATGTTAAATAGCTGAAAAAATGACGTTAATGAATACGACGTCGCTTCTTCACGGCGAGAAAGGCTAGGAGGGACAGTGTGATGGATTGTGTAACACACCGGTATAACTTAGAGACTGGAACCCGCTATAATAAACTTGAAGTCCTACCACCCGTATGTGCATAACCGTGAGATGTACTGTACATTCTTGCATCATCTTCTTTTCAAGAAGACTTTAACTGAATCCCCTAGTACGACTGCCTTCATGTGATTCTGGTACTAGAATACATTTATTTCTCTGCAGTCCTCTTCGCAAATCTTAGATTATAATTATGTTTTGGATCTACGGTTGATGCACACTAGATCACGTGACCTATGCGCTTCTTACGAGAAACAAAATTCAAACTATTATTTTCGTGCTTGATCAGTACCCCGCACAAAATTGTGCAATCATATGAATGCAAAACAAATAGATATGCAACCCTAACATCATAAACTGAAATAGTACATTTGTGTAGAAAATTTCTTTTAAACAAGGAATTGCCTTATACGTCGCTCGGGATACAGTGAGAACTAAAAATTTAACCTTTGAAAATATCACTAGCCGTTACTGCTTATAATTCAACATAAACTATAGTTTCCTTACTGCTTGCATGGTTGGCAGCGAGTTTACGAAATATAGTTCCGTATATTTTCCTATTTAAATACAACTATACTGAATCAAAACCAACCTAAAACGACATAATTGTATTTTATATATTAAATAAATTTTTTTTTACTAAACTGTATCGATTCGTACTGACTGCACATTTTATCTTTAACGCGCAAACATCAAGTGATGTGGCCAGAGGTGTTGGGCACGTCCCGTCGTTAGCCGTTACGCGCGGAGAGATACGAATTGGCTGGAAATAGAACATTAGCAGGGTTTTTATTTAGTGCTCATACTTCATCCCAAATCGCCTATGCACATACTACGTGACGTCAGTTGTACAACTACTCCTCAGAGGCTGCTGTGTGAATGACGATGCAATCAGGTGCAGTAACGTGCGAACACCTGCACACTTTGCAACGTCTCACCACCCGACGCTGAATGTGTCTTCTCAAACATATCAGATTTTGAGAGAGGTATCTGTTGTCAGAGCAGCTGATTCCTGGTAAAAAATAATTTTGCAGCAACTTGTTTCCGTGCATTAAGTGCACATCTGCAGTTCTGCTTCATGCTCATTGGCAGCGTGGGTTTGTTCAGACACGTCTCTCGTTTGACTGTCACAATCAGGATAAGGTCATTGTGACTTCATACTGCAGTGATTTACCAGTAGATACCCTAGACAAGTGAGAGTTAAAACAACCCAGTTATTAACCATGAAACAGACCTGCAGATGTGCACATAAGGAATTCACGCCAAATGGTGCAAAAATTCCCCCCCCCCCCACAAAATCGTGGCTCTACCAATAACCACGAAGCAGAGATGCAGATGTGCACGTAAGGCAATGAAACTGGTTGCTGCAAATTTCTTTTCCCAAAAAAAACTGGCATTACGGATTGTACAGAGCTTATTATAGTTACATGGCAATTTTATATTAATAACGGCAGAACGAAGGACAAATTGACGATAGAAAACATTTTGGCGTTACCTTAAAAAGTGTTCACATAATAACGAACAGTTTATAGAAAACCGTCTGCTGTTTGTTATCAGCGTGTTCTGAGCGTTGGCACTGGGACATGAAAAACTTTTTTTGCCACGTTCGTAAATGCGGAACCTCTCGAAAAGTCATCTCCGATCACCTGTATTTTGCAGCTTTCATTAGAAGATTTTTTATTTTCGAATCGTTGACCGCGGATGAACGACCCGGTGAAAGGCAAAGCATTTCTTTTTGACACACGGTTGCACCTTCAACTGGATGGTAACGTCCCGAAGTGGTGAGCTCATTGGGCTGAAACGTGACTAAATATAACAAAGAAAAGGTTTGTTTGAAGAATGAGAGAGCTTCTGCGAATTAGGCCAACTCGAAAGGCGATGATCATTTTAGATAGGGAGCTGCACAATTGCATTAATTTTCGGGAGAAAAGTGTAGGTTACGGTGGCAGTTGAGGGGGTTGCCTACCTCCAGATCCGTAATGAGAGCGACGTTAGTAATTTATACTTAACTTGTGTAAATCCTAGTACGCGTGTCTCAATATCTGTTTAACTTAGTATTTTCTCTTCTTAATTCAGAAAATTGTTTTTGTCCGAAAGTGTTCAGTTTGTAGTGTACTCAAAAGTTAACTTTTTAGTGAGATCACAGAAAAAAACTTTTTTTTTAAATAATTATTCTACGCAATATGGTATTCAAAAGTGTGCACTTTATCGTTAACGACCTATAAGCCCCAACTAGTCAATTAAAATGTAAGTCCTTACCCTTGTTCTCGGCAGAGCTCCGGGGTAGGCAGCACCCTTAATATTTTAACTTACATGTGTTAAAGTTGGTATTTGTCCATAATTTGTGCTTCAGTCTGCTGGTTGTTAATTGGGTATTATCAAAACCAAAGTGCGAAAATAAATCTCTCTTTCGATAGTTACATAATATTTTAACTATTAAAGACTACATGAAATTGACAGAAAATTAGGTATAGGCCATTCGGGATAAAGTGACCACTCACAAATTTAAATGGGGAATACAATTTAAAATTAATTACAGCTCATTGGAACAATTTCAAGGACAACTCTGTAACACGAAACATATTCTCGTTGAAATGCATGATAAATGGACGGTGCTATGCATCAACAAACTAACAGCCAATTTTCAGGTATCAGTAAAACAGGCTGTAAATTTTTCGGATTTGAAACCGTCTTACAAATAGTATAATACTGTAGTCCTATAAATCCAATATTAATAACCGCGGTGTAAAAAAGTGGAATGATTATTATAAGACGGTTTCAAAGCAGAAACATATTTTATACCCTGCTAGCAATTGTCGCATAGTCTCTTGATGCATATCATCGTCCAAAACATATAAGTATGACTTTGAACTAGGTAGCAAAATCCTTCAAACATCGTAGAAAACTACAATGCATTACTATTTTTCAAATACGGTACTAAAGGGCCTATCCGCACGTTTAAGGCTCAAAAGTAACGGAGATATAAGAGCGACCTTGAAACGCGCATCAAATGGCGCATCGTCACTTCAAACCAAGCTTGAACTAGCGTGTAAGGTACCGTAGATCCATTTTACTATGGGACATCAAGGTAGTACATTTTGAAATATGACAGACTGAAAAGGCCGTTTTTAGCTATATTGGAGGGCTTAGAAACTATTTTCTTTAATGGGCATAGTGTTGTAAGAATGACATTCGGAACTTATCGGAAGAGATTTTTCTTTTCGCAGTTTGAAGACAAAATTGGCGCATGAGGAACAGTAAAAAAAGTTCAAGATCACATTGCAACCCATTTAAAGCGTGTAGTAGGCGGAACCCTTAAGGGCATTCAAGTGCGATAAAATCATAATTTTATATCTTTATGAAATATTGTTAGTTTATTAGACGATATTTGTGAGTACAATTTCATCTTACAAAACCCTTTTAGCTCCCATAGTTTTTTCATAACGGTGCGACAAGTCAAAATTTGCTTGTTCTGCTGCCATGCAAATAGTGAAAACCAACTGACCTACATGAACAAAATAATTCACTGTGATATAACATCCCATGGTCTATGCAACAAAGGATTTTAAGACCACAACGTATTTTTGAATTTAAAAATATCGCGAAGATAAAAGTAAAAAGTTGAAAATACTGAAATGTTTTTTAATACAAAAATAGTTCGCGGGATTTTTAAAAATGTTTCAATACGTAGCCCACCATATGTTATTTCACTGTAAATTATTTCACTTATGTGAGTCAATTTGTTTTCACTATTTGGACGGCAGCAGAACATGCCAATTTTGACTTTGACGCACCGTTATGAGAAAATTATGCGAGTTAAAATAGATTCGTACGAGGAAAATGTACTCACAAGTATCGTCTATAAAACTAACAATATTTCATAAAAATATAAAATTATGATTTTATCACACTTGAACACCCTTAAGGGGCCTCCCTACCTGCGCTTTAAATGCATTGCAGCGAGTTGCGATTATTCTTACTTTGACGAAACTATTTATAGCTCATTATATTTGTATATCTACGAAAATAACACACACTTCAAACTATGTGGCTATAGTTTTAAAAAATTAAGAACGTTTATTTAAATATCATTTTCGGGCCCCTCAAAATGGCAAAAAAAAAAAAATGGTGTTTTCAGACTGCCGTATCTGTAAAAATAACCGGATTCGAAAAGCACAACTATGGAAACAAGTGTTAGACTTTGAACTATGCTGGCCACAAGTAAAATAATGTGGTCACCGCTTGAAGTCTAATAGGAAAAAGGACAATAGTGAATCACTGCACGCCATCTGAGTGACTTGCGCGGAGAGGCGATAATGCATTATACACGTCGGCGAACGGCAACCTTACCACTCCGGCCTCACACACACACAAACGCAGCCTATCTAGGGAGGCGTCTTAACACAGGCATTTATTTAAGGTGCTGACGTAACATGTGTAGCACTTCACGTCTAACTAGCAATAAAACGCCAGTAGCGGAGACGTGAGTGACGCAAAGTACAAGAGGACTGGGAGGATAAAAAGAAAACAAACCACGCACGCCGCTGCACTTGCCTTGTAGGAGAGGTAGAGTTTCTTGTCCTTCAGCAGCAGGAAGGCTTTGTTCCACAGCTGGCGGTTGGCCTCTCGCACCCACACGTGGCTGAAGACGGGCGGGCACTCCCCTGATGTCGTCAGCATCGTCTGCAACACAAAAGTCACTTTCCCGAGACACAGTCCGCGAACACACCCTTTGCTACACTGACAGCCGGTTCACGGCCGGAGTTCTCATCAACGCTGCCAACCTAATAGCAGTTGTTTTAAACAAAAGTATGATAGAAAAAAAATTAGTTTCAGCGGAGCTTCTGATTGGAAATGCTCTTCTCCGCGACTTGGCTTCAATTATTTCCAATTTAATGCGATAATTTAGTGCTAGTACTCGACTAAATTTATAAAAACAAATAAAAGTGATAAATAACGGTAACTTTTTCGTTTTAATTTTCTAAAATAAAAATTTCTGAAACAAAAAAAATTTTTTTTGAAAGTTATAAACGAAACAGAAAATTGTCCACTACTTCCTTTGATACCCCGTTCTGCCCCCCCCCCTTTTTTTCCTACCCTTCACTTTCTCCCCGGGCAATAAAGGCCTATTGATTATTTGTCGGAAACCTTCGCGAACGCACAAGCAATACACAAGCGCAATCGGATGATAGAATGAATATACATTGTAAGTAGGCAGCCCTGTTTTTTGCAAAAAAGAATTTTGCCCCAGTTTGTTTCAGTGCATTACGTGCACATCTGCAATTCTACTTCATGGTTATTGACAGCGCGTCTTGGTTCAGACACGCCCCACGTCTCTCATTTGACTGCGCTTATCATAATAAGGATATTGTGGCCCCATACGCCTGTGATTTGCCAATAGAACCTGGAGACAAGTTAGAGTTCAAACATCCAATCACTGACCATGAATCACAGCTGCAGATGTGCACATAAACCATTCAAACCAAACTTTAACAAAAATTTTTTCGCCATAAAACAGTGGCTCTAAGTATATAGTGTCTAATAATTTTTTACCAGCGCCAGAGACAATAATTTTTATAAACACATGTAATTTTCTGAATAAATTGTGTCCCACGTATGTCAAATTGATGATTTTTATGTCCCCAAACCACTGATTTTTAGGCCCATTTACTAAATGCCGGCAATTAATTGTCTATGAATGATATTTTTCTTTTATTTTATAGGGTTTATTAACGCTTCCCCTCCCCCGGGTTTATGTCGTTAGGCTTAGTAAGAAACGGCTTACAAATTATCTCGACCGAAGTAAACAAGACAAACATCCATGCCTGTGCTGGGATTTGAACTCAGGACCTCTCGCACCGTAGACCGGCATGCTACCGATCACGCTACGGAGGCCGGCATGAATGATCATTAAAGACCCAACATTTAGCGGATTTAAAGACCTGTTGTCTGTTCTCGACAGAGTTGTATACAGCGACCTACCTGATCGTTGGCTCCCTACCGCTCAAATGAAGTGGTGAGGTTTTTAATGCCGGAATGAAACGGCGGAAGTCCCCCGCGAAATCCCAGGGACCAACGGCATCGTCCAGCACGAACCCTACATGCGAAAATCCAGACCGAACATGGCAGCAATCGAACTGACAGCAGTGGCGTAGCCAGGATTTCAGTTCGAAAAAGGCGGGAGGGAGGGGGCAAATAAATCCATTCCCGTAATAAATGCGGGGGCTCCGTGGGTCCTCTCCTAGGAAATTTTGCATTTGAAGGTGCACAAATTAGGTTATTTTAGCAGCATTACTGGCAGGAATATAAAAATATTTCTTTTAAACATAAATTTAGATAGAGGTAAGAATCTAACATAGATCAGCGTATTTCAAGAAAAAAGTTGCTGCTGTGAGCAGTAGAATTTTTTTCAAGTAAATGGCAAGGGCACATAAATTTTTTCACTTATTTAATATATGACAATGTGCAAAAGTTCCTATGCTTACTTCTCTTGGTTCTCAACTTTGTTTGCTCATAAATTCTAGAAAACTGTTTAATATCTAAAGTTTAAGGAAAACAAACATTACAATTTCATAAATTTGAAATATCAGTAGATAGTAATTATAAAATACAATAATGTAAATTATTCGAGAGCTGACATGCTTCTTTCATTCCGGAACTATTAGATAGTAAGAAGACGCAGTCAAAATTTGATAGGCAGGAATATATGTAACACGAAACACCTTTCACTTAACTTGAATTCTACGATTACAAAATATTGAAAACGTTACTGTACGAATATTACAGAAATATAACATTTGTAATTAAATTACAAATACATAATCGCACCTATAGGCTTACGAACAAACTATTTAAAATGAATTACCACTAGGCCGTGATCACATACACAAAGTAAAAAGTAAATAAATAAAACTCCGTTAATAAAAACCACAAATTGTATACAATATACAAGATAGAATCTCAAGGTAATGGCAATTTGCTTAAACTCTGTCCATATTGTTTACCGCCATCTTCTATGTGTGCATTTACGTCTCTGTAAGTTGAAATTAAAGTTGTTGCGGTAAATCTTTCATCGCTACTTTTGTTTCTTTGACAAGCTTGAATCGCTTGAGTGTGGTAAAATTCTCAAAAGAAGCTAGTTACTGGAACAGCAGCCAAAATTATCAGGACTGCTATGTTAGGAAAACTGTCGATACCGTTTATCACTTCACATACAGTCATGACTTTCGTTGCTTTTGTTTAGTGTTTTGGCGTCCAGGCAACTCATCTTTCCACAATCTTTATACTACTTCCAAAACAGATCGGTTGGTATCTTAAAGAGCATCTTCGCAGAATTCGATAGCTTTCTCACACTCAATTCATTGTTTTCTCGCTTTATTTTGTTGTAGAAGACTCCAGGCTCAGTAAAATATTTTTGTGCTTTGAAAACGTTTTTTAAATGGATGAGTATTTTATAAAAATTTGGCGCAAAAACTACTCTCCTATAATACTTATCATATGTGTTTGTTTCAACAATGTTTCTGAACAGCTAATTCTTCGTAGAAATCATGGCAAAACACTAACTCTGGAAACCTTACTTTAGGCATTGTGGTAAACATTACGAATTCGTTTTTACAAATATCACTTATTTCTGAGGTGATTTTTTCCGTGTTCAATTTCGGTCGTGGGTGAAAAAAATTTCAAGTTGTCTCGATGCAGGAACCAAGATAACTGGTACGCTATCGACAGTCTTTTTGACATGATTACAAGTGTGACGGTGAATTCTAAAGAACACCAATTTGAGTAAAGTCCCGATATTTTTGCCATCAAAAGTCACCTAGCCTTCTTTCTATTAACATCGCCAAAACGGGGACGCGTCGTTTTGCCTAAAAACGTTTTGCCTAAACACATTTTATCTACTTCGTTTTGCCTAAAATCATTTCTCCTAAAATAGTTTCGCCTAAAATCGTTTCGCCTAAAGTATTTTTGCCTAAAATCGTATTGCCTAAAATTGTTTCGCCTAAATTCGTTTCGCCTAAAATTTTTGGCCTAAAAATCGTTT
>PNEQ01025104.1:0-26833 GCA_003012365.1 Medauroidea extradentata | reverse complement strand
TTAAATTATGACATATGAAATTACGCGAGATAAGCACATCATGTATGTAATACAGAGAAATTAAATGCTTAGTGAACGGAGTTTTCTGACAACATACAAATACAACTTTTATAAACGCCTGGTTGTGTTTTTCCCGCGCGAGTGACTTGTTCTCCTTCTCTGACCTGAAAACCCGCGCTGCTGTTGGTCACTCGCACCCCATGCTGCGACACTTCACGCGCCCGAAATCGCTACCTCCTCACACATCATGTTTGCCTGGTACCAGTTTTCGCGGCACGATACTCTTTCAGGCATCTAAGAAAAGGAGGGATTTTTTTAAGCGTAGGGGGGGCAGCCAATGAGCAAACACTGTACTTCATAGGAGGTTGGCACAGGGGTTCGTGGAGGGAGTAAGGGGAATCGTAGGGGAAACGTTCTGTGAAGAGACGAATTCGTAGAAGTGTCCGTCTCCCGATAAACCATCATCTCTAGTTTCAAGTAGGGACCTGCAAAATTCACATTTTCTCCAGCAACTGTAGGTTCCTGTCGCTTTCACAATTGGATGGAGTTATGCAGAAGGGGCCCAATCCACAAAGTAATTTATTTTCAAGTAATCATTCCAAATAGAAGAATAAGTTAAGAAGTTTATCATAGAAATAGAACATAAACAAATCATAATATTAGAATAAAAATAAGAGGCTATAAAATGTGGTTTCTACAAGGTTTATACGGACACAGTAGACTTTGACCTTGAATAGCTCAGCTCCAGTAATTTGTGGGTTGGTTCCCTTCTGCATAACTCCATCCAATTGGTCCTTGACTTATTAGACATCTCGTGTATGTCGCTGAGCCAATAATAACAATATAACTAATAGCCGGCCCATTTGACTGTGTCACCGAGCAGCTAACGAACAGCTGCTGTTTGTTTGAGTGCTCATATTCTTGAAGGCTAGCCTACGGGTCTGTGAATCCTCGAATTTTTCACGTCTCCAGTTATCAGTAAATCATGCTGTAAGGTTTTTGGATTCAAAACAGTCTTACAAGAAATATATTAGTAGTCCTATAAATCCAGTACTCACGAGTAAGGTAGGCCTATACAGGAGTGTCAGAAAACCGTTTCAAAGCAGAAAAATATTTTATACCGAACTAGCAGTTGTCGCTTTGCCTATAAATGCATCACACCGTCCAGTGTTAATACTTTTTAGTTGTACAAAAATATATTAATTTTGGTGATATTAAAAGTAACGCATATGCTAATAATCTTTGTTGTTTGACGTAATCATTTTAAAACAGACGAAGTTCGAAACACCCTTGTATACACGTGTTGTTTAATTCACACTCGCTTAAGGTATACTGCTGTCGCAACAATTGCAAACAGAATAACTATAACATTCGCAATCATAGAAATTTGCCTTGTAAGTATAACAAATGACCATAGACGTGCAAACGACAGCTAAGTTTGAAAAAAAAAATTACGGGACCCAAAAACAATGAACTTTACAGTCACCACTTTCACAGTAAATTCTTCTTAACTCGCTACAGCGTAAACATAAGTAAGGGTAGCAATTTATAGGCAAAAAAAAAATCTGCATGGAAATAAATGAACATATGTGAATAATAATTCAAATATCCACAACGATTGTTTTTTGACGTCATTTCCTCCTCCCCCTTTATAACATACTTTGATTTTCAATCAGTTGTGGAAAACTTTCCTGAGCCTGGCAAACCAAACGATGTGGCTCAACAGTAGCACGTTAGACTCGCATTGGAAAAGGAACTGGATTCGATCCTCGGATCCGACCAACCTGATTTTTTGTTTTCCATGGTTTCCCGAGATCGCTCCAGGCGCTCATGTGGATGGTATCTTAACGCAGTCCAAGGCCGATTCAGCTCCCAGTTCTTATTCTTGTGTGAAGTAGTGTGTAACCATCTCTATAATTGACCTCGCTATCGACGAGTCGTAAAGCCTAATATAAATTTCTAAAATCAATCTGGCAACACTGTGGCTTTGCTATGTGACACGCGCTGTTCGCACTGCGCCATCTCTTGGTCGACGGCATAAACATCCTCGCTCCACCGAGATCCCGTAACTTAGGGACGCCTTCAAACCCGTCGGTCAGCAAACATCAGCACGTGTTCACCACGCGTAAAATTAAGCTAAATATTTTATAGCACACTAAATTAAAGTTTTACGCCCCGTGTCGTGATGATAGGCGAAGGACCGTAAAAAACAGCGAAACGGGAAATACGGTGGAATTGATAGGCACAAAAAATTTACCGGGCGATCCCTCGCCAAGTTCCTGGTTATTAATGACTGTCAGGAGTCCTATCTTTATTGCGCAGTTAAAGTCGCTAAGCGAACGTATCTTAGCGATAACTCGACCAACATAAGTCCGTTGGATTTTACCGGTGCTGCCCCCTTCCATATCTCATTCACCGCACGTGCCGGTTCTGTATTACACGATATTTTTTTTCTGTGTTTATGTCAGACCTGCTATGTTTCTTCTTCTTCGCCATTCGTTATAGTTGTATTGAAAACATGACCATTGTCCTTAAGGGAGATCACTACCCGCCATGTTGGAATAATGAACATTCTCCATTTGATTTGACCTACTGATTTCCTATAACGTTTTATGCTTCGATAGGACTGAAGGAGTAGTTTCTTACATTGTATACAGTTGGCATTGATTATACTATTGTTGCGGGATCCGTTACCATCTATAGAAAATTATGACTTTCTTCATCCGGAAGGTTACTAGACAAAAACTTAGAATGGTAGTGAAGGTGCGACTATTTGATAAAGCTTAAGGGCGTTGGACCCGTAAAAATTCAAAATTTTATATTAATGCCAAACACTGTTCAACTTTTGCACATCAGATAACATGTCATTTTCCCAAATAAAAAAAATTTATGCCCCATAGTTTTTGCATTATCACTCATTAAAGTCTCAAAATGGCCATTGCGGTGTAGCCAAAATCAAAAAAAGTAATTAACGAATAAATTCAAAATTACAGGAACTGATAGTTAGTGTATCAATGCATTTTACGACATGGTTGACAAAAGTTAGTTTTGAAAATTTCAGTAGTAGCCTAAAATCAAAGTTATGCAAAAATTTACTAATTTTCATCAATTTTTTAAAAATACAAAAAGTTATCGCTTTGTGTTCACAAAAGTGTCTTGAAGTAGCTCACATCATTAAGAATCAATATGAATTATAATGTTTCTGCAAGTTAATTATTTTATATTATTTTGGCTACACCGCAACTGCCATTTTGTGACTTTGATAGGTCATAATGCTAAAACTATGGGTCCTAATTTTTTTTAATTTGGGGAAATGACATGTTATCTGATTTGTAAAAGTTGAACAGTGTTTGGCACAAACATAAAATTTTGAATTTTTACGGGTCCAACGTCCTTAAGTGCTTGTTCCTTAGATATTTTTTTTATAACTCGTGCCAATAACTCTTAAAAATTTTAAACCGAAAACTTTGAAAAAATTTGAGCCAATATGCAGTCACACGATGCACAATACTGTGGATGCGTTTTTAAAAATAGTGTACCGTTCACCAGAAAAAAAAATATTTTGCTTCATTTTGGATTTATTTTTACGACAAAAAAACGGGGTACTTTGGGTGACGAATTCTAAAAAAACCCGTTCAGTACATTTAAAGAAATTCAGCTACAAAGTATGACACATTAGTGTCAAAACTGTGGAGCAAAATTTTCATACGAGTATTAGGTAGCAATAAAACAGTTATTTTCGAAATCACTGCAAAATTAAGAAACAAGCCCTTGCTCTCGACAGAATTTTTTTTTATTGTTTTGAAAGTTTTTAATTTTGTACGAAATATGTTTTGTTTTGAAGACATACATAGTGACTACTTTCTAGCTACTTTATTATATTTATTTTAGCTTTCATAGTTTTCTTATAATGGCATGTCAAAGTCCCAAATTTGCATAAAACTGTTTTATGTCTCAATTGAAAACTAACTTACTTCTCGAACTAAAAAATTCACACTGATATTTTTAAAATATTCTCCAATTTTTTAAACTGTATTTTCCAATTTCAGTTTTTTTTTTCAAATACAAAAATATGTCACTTTTTTGTTTTTTTATAGGAGACCTCGTAGCCTACAACATTGTTAATCAATGTGAATGTTTTCAGTTTGAGAAGTTAGTTAGTTTTCCTTTGAAACACAAAACAGTTTTATGCAAATTTGGACTTTGACATGTCATAAGAAAACTATAATAGCTAAAATAATTTTAATTTAATTAAAAAGTAGTTACGATGTATGTCTACAAAACATATCTCGTACAAACATAACAAATATTAAAACAATTAAAATTTTCGGTCAATCGCCTACTTAAGAAGGTATATGTGCCACGTCAGACGGGAAATTTTCATAAATCTCACTGTATGGAACTTACAGCGATAACTGAAGAATTCGAAGATGGCAAGTACAGGCTGCAAGATTTCCCTCGTCTATAGCAGCGCCGGCAAACCCGAGCCACACAGAACATAACAATACAGAGGCGAAACTACCGCTTGCGGGGCGAACTCGGTCTGCGCGCGAGCCACTAACATGGTGAAAGCTCATTCGCCAATTAAAAGCTGTAGACAACCTCTGCACAGTGAGGCCACAGACTAAATAGTAATACAGACGTGAAATGACGTGGCGGCTCGTTTGATACGGGCGAACTTCGCCGCTTATTGGCTGGCCAAGGATGCCCCGTGTATGTTTGGCTGCTCCATGTTACAGCACGTTTCCTATTGGCCTGGCTGCCGGTTAGCAGGGCAGTCGCTTTACGCTGATTGGTGATAGGCGTCTCCGCCATGTTGCTGGCCAGGGAAGCCATTTTGCCGGCGCGTGTGGCTGAGTTCGCTGTCCTACCGGCTATTTCACTTCTGTATTCCTAGGGCCCGGTAGTTTTCGCGAAAAGATTTTTGCCCCACTTTGTTTCAGTGTCTTACGTGCACACCTGAAGCTCAACATCGTGATTATTGGCAGAGTGTTTTTGTGCAGAGTTATAATTAATTTGACTGTGCCAATCAGTACATGGATAACTGTGACACAGCGTGTCTGTGATTTGCGAGTTTAACCTCTAGACGTTGTATGTTAAGGCATCCAATCACTGACCCAAAAATCAGAGATGCAGGTGCGCACGTAAGGCACTGAAACAAAGTGCTGCAAAAATATTTTCGCGAAAACTACCGGGCCCTATGTATTCCTAAATATTCTGTGGTGAGGCCCAGTCCATGGGGAACCCCTTCCCCAGGACGCAGTAGCCAATCGGACATAACATCCATGTCTCACCCAGTCAATGACCAACCGAGTAAGCTGGCGCTAGAGTGGCCTCTCCGGTTACTTGCTTGAAGCTGCATGTCCTGACAACAAAATTGGCAGTGTTAACTGCATGAGGAATCTATGAGGAGTTTTGAAGTTAACGCACACTTGGATAATGTTTTTTTTTTTTTTTTTTACAAAACACGTGTTTTATGTCACATCACATTCAGCAATGAAGAGACTGAAAATAAAAGCTTCACATAATGACTTGAGGTACTCATATTACTGATCCATCCTCTCAGTAGCTGGCTACACTGAAACTGCATTATATTGAAATTAATTTTTTTGTGATACGATTGTTTTATTGATATTAAAAAATAAGTACAATTAAAAGATAAAAAAATCATATATTTTTCTAAAAAAATAATAATAAAGAAATTTAACTGACTAAACGGTCTTACCTGTTGTGATAGATTTAAAATAAACACTCAAACCCCGCAGAAGGACTTGGCAACGTACACGAATGCTTGTTTACTCTCCCTTGAGAATAAATAATCATAGGGAATCGGTAAAGTATAGGTAAGGGATAATTTCACACGCTTCTAGTTTGTTTTTCTAATTGGCGACGAAGACTTCATGAAAGGACACCACAAGAACCAATAAAAAAACGTGCACTGTATTGGAAAGAAGCAGTACGAAAGTTTTAACAAAACAAAAGGAAACAGTTTGTAATAACATTACTAGAGACACTGGTAAATCGCGAAAATGTTTAAGATAGTCTCCAATAAACTGTATTATATTAACTGTGACACTTGTGAACAGTTTTCTAGCAAATCGCTCACGCTGTGTGTCCAAGCTGTACAGTTCAAACTGGGTTTGTTGAAGAGAGAAACAATGTTACAAATAAACGACAGGCAATATAGATACAAAACATTCAGTGTTATATACAGCATGTTGGAGCCTAGCAAATAGTCAACTATTCCCGCGACTTACCAGTGTCTCTAATCATTACGAATATATTTTTATATCTAGGAAGCTAGAGTGACTGTACTTTCACGAATAATAACTCCCAATTACACTATTACACTAAAGACAGAAACTCGCATATCTATCACTGTGGTACAATAATACATCTTAAGCTAATAAGCCATGCAATACTGGAATTAAGCCTATCACACTAATACAAATTACGCAGCAAATTATCTGATAATCTGTATGAGCAATATCGCTAACTTTCACAAACCTAGTTCGACCTACTTCTCCATACTTCCATTCACTTATATCCAAGGATTAGTCACAGTGGTCAGGTCTACTTGTATCCCGAGAAATGCGAATTATACCGCACACTTTCAAATCAGCCTTTCATTCGCCTTCCTAAGCTTCTCAAACCATGTTCCAATCAATGCATACTTTGATATTTGCACGACATGGTATTCGTTTTATAGACGTTAATTGTGACTACGTTTTTCATTTGTTAACATTTTTTAGCTGTCAACAGTTTTACCATAGCAGCAGGCCAAAGTCAGAATTCGCAAGTTACGGGAACATAGTAGTAAAAAAACCAAGTGTCTTCCACAAATGAAATAATTTACACTGAAATGAGATAAAATATTCCGAAACACATGACAGTCATTTTGTATTATTTTTAAAATAATTGCCATGAATGAAATAACTTATCATAATTTTCAGATTTTTTTTATAAAAGTACAAAGGAATTTCAGTGTGTGTATTTATTAATTAATTTTTTAATATTTTAGCATATTGCCCATAATATCTCATTTAAGTGTAAATTATTTCATTCGTGGAAGACATTTGGTTTTAGTTACGGTACTACCGTGTTCCCGTTACTTACTAATTTTGACTTTATAATGTCACTGTGGGAAAACTAGAGAGTTACAAAATTTTACGAGTGGAAATTGTAGTCACAAGTAACGTATATAAAACGATCAGTATGCAGTTTAAATATAAAATTATGAATTTTTGCCGCGTGAACGACCTTACGAATGCGTATTAGAAAAATAAACGCTGAAAACATCAATCGATTTCTACGCTTTTTTCGAAGCCAATATGGATAAAATACTCAATGATAAACCTGATGGTATTTGCCTGCTTTATGAGTAAATATTTATCCAAAATTACTAGTTCGTTACGTGTGATCTCTTGCGCCGCAGTTAAATGCACGAGGTTCCGGCGTCAGAGATTGTGCCTCAGAAGTTGTAACACTGGAAACAATTTTGTTTAAAACGTTGGCTAAAACTTTTGTATTTAATAAAAATTGCTGAATTTTGAAATGAAAATTAAAAAAATATCAACAATTTTTTAAAAATACAAAAAAAATTGTTTTTGTTTTTATGTATGTCAAATCATAGCCTATAACAATGTTATATAGTGTGAATTTTTTCAGTTTGGAATGTCAATTGGTTTTAGTGGCGTACTTAAAACCGTAAAGTCCAATTTTTCGACGTTTACGACTCATTACGCAAAAACTATGGGAGATACAAAAATTTCCTAAGAGGAAGATTTAATCACAATTTATGTATGAAATAAGAAAAATAAATCTGGTACCAATAAAAAAATATAAAAAGACGTTGAAAACTGAGGTGACCGCGCCCTTAAGATCAGTGTTCCAGGGTAAGAAAATCGTCAATTGGCTGCATTGCGCTTAGAGGCGACCAGACAAGCGGTGGGCAAGCAAGCATCGCCCTTAGAGCCCACGCGCTTCCGGGTTCAGATCTCGCTCGTTGCGGTCCAATAGCAATCAAATTAGATCTGCACCAGTATGGTATTATTACACGTGTCGATAGCCAAAGGCCACCCGTGTGGTCACAGTTATAGCACACGAGACCTAGAAGTGCGGGTAGCTAAGGACCTCATAATACTCTCATCATGCCTAACCCTAGCCTCTAGGCGGAAGTAAACAAGCCGATGTAGAGTCTTCGTGCCGATCACGTGCTTCTATTGAGACATTCATCGGTGGCAACGTTTAAACAAAGTTTCATGGCTGTCAAATTACAGATATAACGCCACAGTTCTTGACGCCTTCGGATGACAGGGACGGAAGATAACCTGTACTACTCCTAAATTATTGTTCTGATAATTGTTCGTTTTTTGTCCATGATCAAAGTTGATACTACGCTTACTTAATGGGAGAGTGTTGTAAAATTATTTTATTAATAAAATATTACGTTTTTAATTGTAAGTTCCTGTAACGTACGGTCTTCTGAGGGCAATTTTACATACGAAAGCGAGATTTTTACTTCCCACTTTTAAGAATTCAGTGGCATATACAGGATGTCGAAAAACAAACTCATAATAAGCATCCCACGCGAGTCCTGGACTAATTTGGGAGACGAGAAAATGTTAGTGGCAAAATGTTGTACGATATTTTACCTGCACAATGAGGCAACATAGCACTCTAGTTAGCCCCCTCTTGCGCTCCACATATATCTTACTTATTTCACTATTACTGGTCTGACCTGCATATGGTGGCTGCAGGTTCAAATCTCGAGTAGTCCAAATATGATTCTACGTTTACTTGACATAACATAAATAAAATAATACCTGGACGTGGAGCGCAAGAGGGGACTATCTCCGCGCAGTGTTGCCACGTTGTGCACGCAAAATGTCTTCCTACAACATTTTGCTACTGACATGTTCATCTCCAATTCAGGCCAGGATTCGTGGGATGTGCTTAATATGCTTTTGTTTCTAGTCAACCTCTATAGAAGTTCCTAATCTGTAAGAATAATATTTGCTTACATTGTGACTCCTCGTTAAAATACAGTTTCGCCTCGAGTTTGAACCGATGAATGAGCACAAATGGAGCACTGCAAAAATTAATACAAACACACATTTTAGTTAAATAATTTAGGGCGGAAACATCGCCTAGGTGCATAAGATGAAGTATTGTAACTATCGTAATCAAACTTATTATCGTGACAGAGAAGTCTGAAGGAAGTTTTCTCTTAAAATAAAGTGATTCCTGTTACGTCTATAACGAAGATGCGTTTTTTTTTTTATTTTGCCAAAAAGGTGTAGACTTAAGAATAAGATGTGTTGCAGCGTGTTCGTAAATACGTTTTTTTTTTTAATGAATCTATTCCACATGTGCTCATTGTGTTGATGTATGAGAAGAAAATGCACTTCAAACGATGATGGAAAGGTGTTTCAAAGCAACACTTCAATTCGGAATATCGTTTCGGAGCTATAAAAAAAGCTTTATCTGCCTGTTATATTGAAGAACTACTCGCGGGATTCGTGTGAAGCTACGATAGAGAATTGTATTGGACCCACCAATAAAAAGATGGAGTCGCCACTGAAAGTGTCAGTCAGGCGAGTGATCTACGATACTGCACGCCGTTTGTGTCTTGCGGTAGAGGCGATACCGCACCAGATGAGCCGGTCAACATCGCCCTTGGTACCTTGTCTACTCATACAAGCACATGGCAGGCGCCTTAATTAAATTTTTAAGCTAGTTAAGAATTAAATTTAAAAAAATTTTTTGGCGTTGTTACAAATTATAATCGTTGATATTTCAAATGCAATTAAAATGGTACCTTCTTGATCAATGGACGACTTGAAAAGAGACGGAGCTTAAGTCTGGCGTGGGATACAATTCCTACCTCCATGGATACCGCAACAGAACATAACCTTCATACAGGCGTTTGGCTTCACATGTCCTGGATGAGATGTATATAAAGAAAATATATTATTTGCTTGGAATTTGCCGATTTTTCAGGTAAACATTGATATTATTCATGTGCGTACCTTAGCCATGAAATTAAAGTTATATTTTTTACACTTGCGTGCAAGTCTATGAGTGCATAACATTTTTGGTTTCTGCCATCACCAACTAACAAATCAGCATGTTTGTAAACAACATAGAGGTAATATATAGTAGAGGGATCATGACGTCACAAATGTGTGTCCAACATGGTCTTAAGAGTTTGGTGTTGTTTATTTATGTTTTTTCGTGTTGTTTGAAACTCATAGCCTACCTTCCAGAATATATATTTAATCATGTGGTGTCACCAAGATCTCACTTTTTACAAAAAACAGCTGTGTTAAGGAAAACAGTAACGTGGCGAACATTTTTTACATTTGTCGTTCTGAAATATATACGCAATTATACTATGTGATAATATAGTAGTATGCTCATCTTAGTTCATATATTCATAAGGTACCAAAATAACCCAACATAGTTGTGATTACTTAGCTATTATTATCTTGGCTCTCAATGTTATTTCAAATCTCCCGCGCATATTTCACTAAATTCACGTGACACATGTTGAACACACAATTTCATACGCGGCTGTATAGAGGATACTCCCTCTACCCTATATTTACTCTAAGGTAAACAAGCTTTGTTTTTCACAGTACTCTCCTCCTGCGATGTGACGTCAGAGGGCGTGTACTTAAAGTCGTGCATTTTATAGTTCCCGTAACGGTTGTCAATAAGCGCTGCATACTGTACAGCCAAATGCAGTGCAGCAGAGGTAGTCTCTCGAATTCTACCTAAAATAACTCTAAATTTACTAGTATGCATTTAAATTACTGCAGGGCGATGGAAAATGATAACGTTAACATCAAATTATCAGAGGCATTTAACAAACAACATTTAGTTAACATTTGCTATAGCTCTGATAAAAATAACCGTTGCGTGGTCAGCTGTGTATAGGTGAAACAGGTGTTCGATGTTATATGCATTTTGTAACGACGTAGCTGCTATACACTTCCCTTTAAGCCACCGAAACGAGAAATTGATCAGCCTTCGGCGATGTAATCTAAGGTTGGGCTGTATTAAATTAACTTTCTCTTCTATCATTCGTGGTTTTAATATGTGGAAATTTCTACAGCAAAATTACCTCTCTCCGCTTACAATTACGTTGTAAATTGTTATTAATTTTGCGTTCCTGCGGTGTCGTTCACTTCTCCCCCCTGTCCCCTTTCTTGGTTTCTCAAATCTTAGAATCGTTATAAGGCATAGAGTGGTGAAGGGGAAGGATTTACCCTACATATTTCGAACACTGGAGATTGGTGAAGATAGCACTTGTTACGTGTTAAACTGCACGTCACATTTCTTAACATACAAATTAATATGCTTTGAAATTTTAACCGAGGTTTATAAAAAATTGGGTTATGATAATGTAATATTTTTATGAAAGACGTATATGAAATTCATGGTTACACCAAAAATATTTTTTTTTCTCAGTTGTATGATGTTACTGGTCCGGCAGTTTTAATCGTAAGGGAGTTTCTTAGTAAACCATATTCGGGTAAGGTAACACACAGCAAGGGTGGAGGAGGGGAGGTTGCAAAACAGTGGGGGTTGGTAAGAGTTAACTGAACTTTCTGTAGTAATACAAACTTTCCTTCGTCTGTATTTATGCCTGGATAGGTCTGTGTCCGCTCGGTCCACATCCACTTTCAAGACAATCTGGCTGCTATTAAATATCACGCAGACAACAGGGAAGAGGAATTGAACCAGTTTTAAAATGTTTCCTGTACACATATACTATATTGATTTTTTTTTTTAAATATGTCTTATGCCATGTTTTGCATCTCATGCGCGTAGATTTTATTAAGTTATTAGGCCTAATTATGCATAGCAGACCTGGTGGAAAAATATTCCGGACATGTAAACCAACTTAAAAGTGAACACATTTTAAATTTTACGACGTAATTAAACGAATTTCGGAGCAAAATGTTTAGCAAGAACACTCATACATATTCGTAATCCCCTTCCAGTTAACGGGACTTTATGGCGGAATATGTAATACGAATGAAAATATTCCTTATGTAAAATTAGGGTATTTAAAAATGACAGTATTTTATGGGTCCAAGTTGGCAAGGCAATGTTGCACGGTCTAAACCAGGCGTTTCAACCCCCACTCTATTTTCTTCTTCTTTTTCCCCCCACGTTCCAAACGGCCGTAATTACTGGACGCTGAAAAAATGCGTGATTTATTTTGAAAGTTTAGTACTGCTCGTCTTTCTCCCGTTATGTTCGTTGTTAATGTTCATTTTTAAATTCGCAACGTTTTAGAGAAATCTTAAGGTTGCCGCCTGTGCGAACATATTTTGCGTGTTCGAGGCCTAGAAAGCCGGAAGCGGTAAGGGCGAGACAGCATGTGCGTCACGCCTCACCATAACCTCTAGGCGCAAGTCACTGAACTGTCACACAGTCTTCTCGTCGACAACTCGCCTCTGTGAGACATTCTGTGGTGACCCTGTCATTTTATGACGTCATATTAAAGATAAATGTGTATTGTGCACGCCAATGCGTTTTTAAAATTTCTGCGCCTAGACTTTCATACATAAAATGGGTCGCAAATAATCTCATTTTCCATATTTTCAGCTGAAAAAAATAACCTTCAGAAATAAATTAAGGACGTGAAATGGGAATACAAACATGTAACGTTTCTTGGATGACATTCTTAAGAGTGCGTGGTAGATAAATAAACGCTGAAAACATCGATTGATTTATACGCTTTTTTCGAAGCCAATATGGATAAAATACTCAATAACACTCCTATATAATGGTATTTGCCAACTTTATGCGTAAATATTTATCCAGAATTACTAATTCGTTACGCGTAATCTTTTGCGCCGCAGTTAAATGCCCGAGGTTCCGGCGTCAGAGATTGTGCCTCAGAAGTTCGTAACACTGGAAACAATTTTGTTAAACTAAAACGTTGGCTAAAACCATTGTTTAAATTTCGCAAATTAGCTTCAAGAAACCTACAGTTATATATTTATGCTTTTAGCGTTATATTATGTACCACGCCCTCTTAAACAGACATCGCTTACGCGTTTTGAGAAGTTTTCGAATAAACATGTAACGGCCGAAGCTCTGTACGCCGATCGAAGGCCCGAGCAGGCGACCACCTTAAGGATGTTCACGTGGCAAAAATGCGTAATTTTATATTTCCACGCCACAGTGTTCGTTTTATAGACATTACTTGTGACCACATATTCCAATTGTTGAAATATTTTAACTCTTATAGTTTTCCCATAGCGGCATGTCAAAGTCAGAATTTTGCAAGTTACGGGAACATAGGAATAACAAAAACCAAATGCCTCACTCGAATGAAATAATTTATACTGCATTTATATATTATAGGCCATATGCTAAAATATTTAAAAACACACAACAGTCTTTTTGTATTTTTAAAATATTTGCCGCAAATGAAGTAAATTGTCATCATTTTCAGATTTTTTTAAGTACAAAGGAGTCTCATTGTATGTTTATTTTATCATATTGCCCATGATAAATCGTTTCCGTGTAAATTGTTTCATTCGAGTAAGACACTCTGGTTTTTTTTATTACCGTGCTCCCGTAACTTTCAAATTTTGACTTTGTCATGTCACTATGGGAAAACTATGAGTGTTAAAAAAATTTTACAAGTGTAAAATGTAGTCACAAGTAACGTTTATAAAACGATCACTATGCCGTTAAAATATAAAATTATGCATTTTTGCCACGTGAACGCCCGTAATCCTCACAGCTGGGTCATAATGGTAAAAACTATTTAATAGTGAGTATAATTACTCGTAGTTTTCCTTTCTCGCGTTACCTGTAAATGAGTTCGACATTAAGGACACTGCCATATTTTGGGAGTCCTGGCGCGAACGAGGACTAATTACATGTAGAATTATATTCTGTGTGGTTCAGTCACCTTTCACGACATAGTTTTCGGGCAGCAACCATCTTCTGCGATGGAATGAGAAAAATATCACTACAAGAAACAATGCATAGAAAAAAATTATGACCTGGTGTTTTAAAGTGTTTTTTAGAATAAAAATAGTTGCTTGTTCATAAAACCTGCAAGTTCGTAAAAAAATATGACCAGCACTGAGACGAAGTAAAAGGTTAGTGGTAGAATATTATGTAGGTTCGACAGGTAAGTAACCGTATGAAATTTAATGTAACACATAAATCATTATCTTATCTCCCGTCTTGGCTCTGGTTTTACACAGCGTTTCGTCTACAACGTGATTTTTTTTTTTCATTCTCGGATAAAATTAATCGCCATTTCTTCAGAACAAAATGTCATCCACTTGCAAGTCCACAGAATAAAATTTGACAGCAATGCATCATAAAAAAGGGGAGGGGGCACGGTGGTCTAGGGGTCAGAGCTCTCGCCTCCCACCTAGATGGTCCGGGTTCGGTCTCGTGGGAAACTCGGCGAACTTTGCCGTTGGCTGGCGGGTTTTCTCGGGGAACTCCTGTTATCCCTGCCTCCCTCATTCCGTCGCTGCTTCACACTCATCTCACGTCATCTATTCTTCGGACCGGACGGGTGACAAACATGTCTCGCTAATCGAGCAGCCGTCCCAACCTTCACCCCTGCCTTCTCTCATACACCTTGTGACCGTGCCAGAAGGCGGGAACACGTAGTGGATTTACATTGTCAGCAATACATCATAAATATATGTACTCTGAGTGAGCGAAGAGAAGATGATATCATCACGTACGGTTGGTCACGTGCGTAAAAATCATAATTTTATGTTTGTATGAAATAGTGTTAGTTTTGTAGAAGTTACTTGGGAGTACATTTTCCTCTTACGAAAAAAAAAAAAAAAGCTCGATGTGTTTTTCCATAAAGGCATTTTAAATTCAAGATTTGCATAATTTTACTACATTCAAATTTTAAAATCAGTAATCTTAATAAAATGAAAAAAAAAAATCCCATAAAAACTACATGTCACGGTCTACTGCGGCTTGAAGCAAGTGAAAACCAATTACCTACAAAAAATTTTAATTTGTTAATTTTTTTTAATTTTTAGCTTTTTTTCAAATATGAAAATATTTCATAATGGATTTTTATATGCTTCAAGCCGTAGACCGTGACAAGTAGTTTTGATAGGATTTTTTTTTATTTCATTACTAGGGCCCGGTAGTTTTCGCGAAAAGATTTTTGCAGCACTTTGTTTCAGTGCCTTACGTACGCTCATGCAGCTCTGCTTTGTGGTCAGTGATTGGATGCCTTAACATACAACGTCTGGAAGTTAAACCCGCAAATCGCAGACGTGATGTGTCACAGTTATCCATGAACTGATTGGCACAGTCAAATGAATATTAACTCTGCACAAAAACACTGCCAATAATCATGAAGGTGAGCTGCAGGTGTGCACGTAAGACACTGAAACAAAGTGGGGCAAAATTCTTTTCGCGAAAATTACCGGGCCCTATTCATTACGTTTACTGGTTTTCAAGCATTGAATGAAGTTAAAATATGAAAATTTTGACTTTGAATTTTCGTAAAAGGAAAATGAACTCTCAAGTAACGTCTGCGAAATTAACCCTGTTTTATACAAATGTAAAATTATAATTTTTCCCCACGTGAATGCCCAAGTGAGAGGTCTAGAGCGCTGGTGAGGGGTAGTGTGGTGACGTAACCCTCGCACACCGATACTGGTCGGCTTACACAAGCCCAAGCAAGACGGTTAGTCAAGTGAAGCCCACCACTGTAACAACGTAGATATGTCACCAGGAGTGGGCTCAGAACAATCTATACACAATCTCACAGCATATAATTCGGCATAGCGCACATGAGTAGACATTATTAGCACAGAATAGGTAGGTATACAGAAACGTAACGGCATCACAATACTCGGAGGATTCTAAACTGTACGAGACTCTAGTCAAGAATCTTAAGGCCGTTCAAGTGTGAAATTAATATTTTTATTTGAGTACGAAATTATGTCAGTATTGTAGACGTCACCCGAGACTCCATTTTCCTCTTATGGAAGAATTTTTAGCATGTATAGTATTCAAATATCAACATGTCAGTCAAAATATGTATGACTACGGGCGCATACAACTAAGGAAAACTATCAGACTTACTAAAATTAAATAATTTACTCTAATATTAGTTGTCGCGGCCTAATGGACAAAAGTTATTAAAACATGAAAGGACGCAACTTCTTTAATTCAAATATTGCTGAAAATAAGGTTTTTAATGTCGAAAATTAGCGACATCTTAGGTGCACTAAAAACGAATACCGTTTTATTTCACTCAAATATTTTGTTTCTGACCAATAGCAGCTTTCATCCTGATTACATCGATACCAAGTTTATAGCAATGCGAACTGTCGACTCATTGTGATATATGTGTGCAGTAACAAGTGCGCGTCATCTTCTGCGACGGGACGATTTCTTACGCTCGCCTTTCTTACGAGGGTAGAGAGATCAAGCGACGTAACCTCTCCCTTCCACGTCCTTCCTCAGACTGAAGCGCGCACTAGCCTTTATACAGTGTCTGCGACCGCTTTAACTGTCTATTAACGTGATTCAGAGCATACATTCTGAGTTTCATAGGAATATGAGAGACTGCTGATATTCACTAGTCTAGAATAGTCTTAAGCTGGTTTCACACGATACACAATGGGTTTTGTTCGTAGTATTGTACTTGAAATGTTTGCAGGAACATCACACAAACCCCTTTGAAGTGAGTTCACGAACACCTACCGGACAATATTATTTCTTTCTTCCAGAATTAGTGGAAAAACCTGGTAGGTACCAGCCATAACTAGAGTCTTGAAAATTTCACGATTTGTTTTTGGCACTTGCTTTGTCTCAAAAAAATTTAAATTCGAGTCACTTCTACAGTTTAATAGCTCTTGACTTGTCTGACAAATATTGTAAAGCACTGAGCCAGTAATATGGAAGCAAGTAAATGCACGACCAATCGTGTGGTACCATTGCGTCAGCCAATGAGCAGCAGTTGTCTACTTTAGTACACATATATTCTTAGCTGCTAACATACACATCACTGAAGCTACGGATGTTTCCTGTCTCTAGCCATGATATAGAATTAAATAGTGATGACACTATCTTCAATTCTGCAGAAGGACTTCCGCCTAAAAAAAAGCAATTGTATCAACTATGAAAACATTTCAGCCACGTAGTGCAAGGGAAAATAAATAATGGCATTTTGGGTGCGTTTTAGGAATGAATAGATCTGCATACGTAAAAAAAAATTGTTTTCACTACCTTTCACCTGCTGTGTATTGCTTGTTGCATAGCTGTAAGGATCCACATTTTCTACAAAAACTATTTATTTGAGGGTGTTACCACAAGGTACATTTTTTCGTTCCTAGGGGCCTCCCGCTACAGACTGTGTCATTCAATAAACCAAAAATGAAATGATAAGAAAATTAATGCAAAAAAAAACTTGAACAATTCTATTAGCTACTGGAGGTGAAAGGTATGCAAAATAATTTTCCACAGTTGGCAGGGTTGCGATAAAAAGTCATGATTTATTGACGTCTGAATATACTTTACTTTCCTTGAATTCCTACTCGCACAAAACATATGATTTTCCTTATGCCTACAGACCTGAAAATTTCACGCTATCTAACTGCAGACTAGAATGCAAATTATTGTTCGCTCCCTTGACATCTTCCATTAGCATACAATGTCGAGACTTGCAACGGGGAACGCTTTTGGATAACAAATAAAATATTCACGGTAGTGTGACCAATCGTAGCCATATACGGTAACACGTGAGATCAGGTTGTCAGTGGCATCACAGACTTTGTTCAAAGATGTACAGGACAGTGTAATGTTGCTAAACAGATAACGTGAATGTTGCGTGCCTCCGCAGTTGTGTAAAAATCTGTTGAAAATAGGTCTTGCTCTACCTTCTCGCTCCTTATCAATTCGTGCACGATACATCATTAAGGTAAGTGGTCTTAAGTCTCGTCGACAGAGAGGTCATTATATGATGAAACATATCTTGGTACAATGACAGGGGCTGGAAGAGGAGTCAGCCTTAGCTAATTAATTCTATTACAGGTTAGGAAGATCAATGTTAAAAGTTTGGCGCTTGAGCGCTGGTATCGGTGATAGGTGCAAACTGACCAATCACAAGAGTTTTCCTGAATTTTATGTTACATAAAGTTGATAATTGAAGGGTTTGGTGGATGAAGGGGGCATGTTACATTTGCTAATTTCTGAGAAAAAAAATAATTTTAAACTTATCGAACTTGATCAATCTTAATGATTTGCTTTACATATACTACAGACATACTACAAGTATTGTGCAGTTTAAACACACCTTGGAAAATTTTCTTCTAAAATAATTTTTATTGCGTGTTTCTGAGAAGTTCATAAATGTGACATTCCCCCTTCATCCTCCAAGGTCTTCAATTTAAAACGCGAAATTGGTTTGTGTTCGCTTTAAATTTAAGTTAAATGACTTCCGTCATTCCCAAGCATATTTGAATTTACTGCAGTTTCGTATTTGTATGGTCCCTTAGCGGCAGCAGTGAAACTAGCGGAAGAAATTTTCCCTGTGTTAAACTCATCATAAGAAAGATAATTTTCTTTCTAACCCGTGGTATAACCTTAGCCATGGTCATTGTTAAGACACCATCCAAGTATTCACCTGGAGTGATTTCGGGAAACCATGGAGAACTGAAATCAGGATGGCCGGAGTCGGGGATCGAACATGGGTCCTCCAGAATGCGAGTCTAACGTGTTACCGTTACGCCAGGTCGGTCACACACACTGAGAAAAAGGGTTTGTTGAGTTAACCAAACATTTGTTTGTTTATGTGCAACCAACGATGTAGTGTTGATTCAAAAAAATATTATGTTGAATGCCAGATTTTGTTAAATTAACATTGTTGAATTATTGTTTCAACATCTCATTTAGTTATTTTAACTAAATGAGATTATGAAATAACAAGATTGCTTTGTTGATCTAACAAAAAATGGTTGTCAACTAAATATTTGTTTAAAACAACACTATATCGTTGGTTGCACATACATAAACAAATATTTGGTTGAAGCAACCAATTTTTTCTCTCAGTGCAAGATCGGCTTCTTGCTTGAGTTTGGTGTTCATTTTGCATCGTGTGATTCGAGCTTTGCATATAATTAGTCGCTGTGAGCTGCGGATGGTTACCTGTTGGTCGGAATCTCTTCCAGGCATGTTTGAAGGTGCTGATTGGTGAATGATTTACCGCAATAGTTTTGTCCAATGCTGTTCGGCTTCTCCACACACGTGTGGTGGTTTCTCTTTTGCCACATTCACTGCAAGCAAATCTTAGATAGTTTGAGGACTTTCGCGAGAAAATCTTGATGCCGTGTGATTCCAAACCAACAGATGGCAGGATAACATTTAAATTATTTCAGATTTACGCTGCAAACATAACAATGTGACAGAAGTAGCCTATTTCGTTTGTTTCTCTACGAAAAATATATTTCCGTTGCCACAACCAAAAAACCTACGTAACGAAAACAAAAATATCAGTACGGCAAAAACAAACAGTGTGTTTGTGTACGTGTGTGTCCCTCACACACCCTGAAATTTTTTGAACCAGTGGACCAAATTTTGTCAAACTTTGTACTAATATAGTACTTTGTAATCTGACTTTACTTTTATAGATTTCGCTTACGCCCTGTTCATATTATCAAAATGACGGTCATTTTAACATTTTTTGAACAAGCGAGATAGCTAAGGGACCGTACTTCAGAATTTCATCAAACTTGGTACACTTTTACTACACACAAAGCTGACTTGACTTATGTGCATTTTGTTTATCCTGTGTGCATGATTTCAAAATGGTGGAAATTTTTATGTCTTAGGAAACATTTTTCAGAATTTTATCAAACTTGGTAGGCCTATACAAACACTGCAACCAAACCTGACTTGACTTTAGTATATTTCGTTCATCATTCTGTAATATTTTGAAACAGTGGCTATTTTTTTTATCTATATGATAGAAAAACATATAAGAAAAATTTTTCCCCAATTTATTAAACTGGTTACTCTCATATTACTTGGCAAGCTAACTTATTTTTAGTACATTTCGCGTATCATACGACTACGTAAATATTATCATATAATATTCCTAGATTGTATAAACGATTTTAACTTTCATGGTTAATTTGCACCCACTTTGAGGAAAGTATGCATATCAGTCATGCTGTAATTTTTTGTTTTATATTTTAATGTCAATATTTATTTAAACGCACTGATATTGTTTTATTATGTAATAGTAACACAGGATTTAAGATGGCATCGACCTGTGTAGCGTGGCCGGTAGCATGCCGAGAGGTCCTAGGTTCGAATCTCAGCACGGGCATGGCTGTGTCGTTTTGTTACCCTTAGATAGTTTCTAAGCCATCCCTTACTAAACAAAATAATGCAAAAAAACAGGGGACGTAAATAAACCATCTAAAATAAACACAAAATGAAAATGTGGCCTCGAATACTTTGTTGCGTATGGGGCACGGGAATCCTGCTGATAGTCGTGTTAGGTAGTCGGTAGCGTATTCGCTTCTGTACTGTCACGTATTCTGTGCCTGGGTAACCAGCGAGCGGTAGGTGTCGGCGGACAAGTTAACAGGCGTCGTAACTCGCGCTCGGCGTGGGGCCGCAAGCCCACACGTAACCTTCCGTGGACCGCCATTACCAACCCTACATCTTCATTATTCCCCCTAAGTCCCTTCTCTGCCCCGCCCTCATTTGCTGACCAACCCCCGCACGACCCAGGACAACCAGAGAGAAGTGGCTCGGCTGCAGAATAAGCGCGTATTCAGAAGCCAAACGGCGTGTTATGATGAAAAAAATGCTAAAAACACCAATGGACGACTTGAAGTACACGCCCCTTGACGTCACACCGCAGGGGAAAAGTACTGTGGGAAAAAAAGCTTGTTTACAAACATGCTGATTTGTTAGTTGGTAATTGCAGAAAGCAAAAATGTAGCGCATTCATAGATTTGAACGCGAGGGTAAAAAATATTAGTTTCAATTTCATGGTTAAGATACGCAAATACATAAGATTAATGTTTACCTGAAAAAACGTCAAATTCTAAACAAATAATCAATTTTCTTGACGTACATCTCATCCGGGACATGTGAAGCCAAACAGCTCAATGAAGGTTATGTTCGGCTGCGGTATCCATAGAGATAGGAATTGTATCCCACACCTGACTGAAGCTCCGCCTCTTTTCAAGTCGTCCATTGAAATTTACAAGTTTTTGAAAATCAATATAGAAAACCTATTAAACAACAATCCTAGTTAATGATATTTGCCGAGCATATATTTACCCAGAATTATGCATTTGTTAAGAGTGATCTCTTGCGTCGCAATTAAACGTACATTTCGCTTCAGAGATAATTCTTCAGAAATACGTTATTCGTTTATTCAGAAAGTTGACAAATATTTTAGGATCATTATTTTTTTGCATATTGGCTTTCAGAAATCTACCATTTTAAACGTATGCTGTTGGCGCTGAATTATGTAGGCCTACCATGACTTCTGACGGTATTTCAAGTGAAAAAATATATTTCCTATTTTACAGTCGATCTATTCTATAGTTTTATAAAGCAGTAATGTGATAAATAGTTTTAAAAAAGAAAGAACAAAATTTACAAAAATTAATTTAGGCTAGATTCCCGGAATCTAACAATTTCATATTTAACCATACTAATTTCAAAACTGTACTCTATTTACTCTGTTAACTGGATGATGCAAATCTGATGATGATTGTTGAAAACCAAGGCATTAAAGAAGTTTCATGGTAATACAATAAGTGGCTCGCGCCTGATTTTGTTTTAAATGTTATGGTAAAATTTAAAAAAAAATTGCGAAACATTAAACATTGATTGAAAGTGAACGTAATGCCATAACCCAAAGTGTTCGCTTTGCGACGTAAATCGTGATTTAAATAAACGCTTGAACGAAAATATGGTACTGTATCTAAATTATTTTTGTCACTTGTGTGGCACAACAACTTAAGTAAAAAAATGATGTTCAATAAGTAGACGGAAATTAATTTTCAGTTAGTAAACTACGAAAACGTAAAAATTACAAACGTATAAAATAGTTTGGACAATTTAGAAAGGCATCATTGTATATTTGTATTAGAGAGTGATCATTTAGTTTATCTTTCTCGTGAATACATTTTTTTAAAGAATTGTTATATTTCATACGTTTTGTACAGCAGCATGGTAAAGGCACTATTTGGAAGTCACAGGGCTGTACAAATAAAAACCAACTTACGTTCTGAAATGAAATAATTCGCACTGAAATTACATGCCACGTGCTACTTTAAGTAATCGTAAAAATGCAGAGAAATGTTTTACGCTAATTTTTTCAAAATTGTCTTGATATTTTGAACTTTTTTTTTAGCACAAACTGTTTTATTGTCTTTCCTATTGATGGGGAAAATATTTTCGGCTTCAATGTCCTGCATGTAAGAATCAACCGTCCCGTGTGTACTCTAATCCCGACTATTTGTCCACTAGCTGCTACCCATTGGAACAGCAGACACTGAATGAATATACTGTGCTTGAGTATGCGTAGGACAATGGAGTCATTGAACTCTACCCCTATAGGTATAGATTTACCTAATAATAATGACTAGAGAAGATGGTTTATCGCGGGTAAACTTGACTGCATGCTGGGTTTCAGAGTACGTTCAGCTTATGAGAATATTACTGGTTTTCGCTTATACGTGGAGCTTTCGCCCTATTTGACTGTGCTAACAAGAATCCCGCTATTGTGATATTTGATGCTAGTAACTAGTATAGTTAGGGACTCGAAAATTTCGCGAATTCAATTACCTATAGGCTAGAATCAACTATCCTATGCATACTCAAGCCTCGACAATTTGTCCTTGAGCTGCTACTCAGTGGAACAACAGACAATGAACGAATATACGGGGCGTGAGCATTCATAGTACAATAGATTCTAGCCTACAGGTAATTGAATTCGCGATATTTTCCAGTCCCTACTAATAATGACTTCGCCATGCCATTAATCCTATATATATAGCTAAATATATTTATGATCTTGGGAAGTGTAGTTACAGAAATATTTAACTGTTGTGCGATTTTTTTTTTTCAACCACCTTCTTCGGATTTTATCTCTCTCATGCCGGATCGTGAAAATAGGATCCAGGGAACGTATCTGCCACCATCCTAAATATAGTTCGCTTTGGGAATTGAAAGTGTTAAATGTTTTGCCAGTTTGACAAGATACATATTTCTCTCTCTCTCTTTTTTTTTTTTTTTTTTTTTTTTTTTTTTTAGTGAACTTGAATTCGCCGACGATGCAGATGGCCGTGAGGCGTCATTTATATAATTAACTGCGCCCGTAGATTTGGCCTTTTAATTAATTCGCCAGTCCTGTTGTTAAACTAATATTTGTAGCTGCCTTAGCATGTCCAGTAACTGTGACTTTAAAAACGCAATTTTCGAACTTAAATTTGTAATTTTTACTATCGTATTGCACCGCCATCTTATGTAATTTAGTGTCATGGATTTTGCTACAAACTTTACGGAGTTCAACATTTCCTAGTGATATTTGATGCGCAGTTGTTACTCTACCGTATAAGCATGAGAATTAGCGCGGTGCTAAACAACTTTAAATACATTCCATCACGTTACAAACTCAGGAATACGAGAACCCAGTAAAACGTTTGCATTAGCAAGAGAGTCAGGTTACTGTGATGAGGTAGCAGGGTAATTGCTTCAATTAGCGTTGATGAGTAGCATCGATTTTTTTTTTTAATCTTCAGTTCAGTTTGCTTTCATATAAAACAAACCTGAAAGATTTTTTAAATTTAATTTACGCAAATCTTACAAGCTTTTCTTTTTTTCTTTATTTTATTTACAATGCATTACCTACTCTGCACTATCAGTTTTTATGCGTTTACAGTCCATGGAACGTCTCCAAAAAACAGAATTGGTAAGACAAGGTTACTTCCGAGTCCACACTGCAGCCCACGCAAGCTGTACAGAAAATTTCAAAATTAATTTTATTCACCACTCTCTTCACTCTATACTCTTATCTTATTCTCCACATAGTTGATACACAACACCGCCTCTTGCAAGATAGACTCTTTATCCTCTATTTGAACACTTTCTTTTTTAGTCACATTTACTGCTTTTACCTCAGAATGTCCTTTCGAAATTTTTCCTTTTTCAACAATTTTTTCCAAGTGCCTCGAGACGTGTAAAAAAGGGATTCCGCTGTATCCAAAATAAGAATTCTTATACGACACAGACTGTACCCTGCCTGTTCTTCGATGGCTACACCCATGCTACCGGTTGAGAGCTGTATATATGACCGAGGAGAATATTGACGGAGAAGTTGGGGGGGGGGAGTAAAAAGCAGGTCCCTTAATGCGCTACTTTAGTTTTTACGACGCTACGCCGCGCCGGTTTGATCTGACCATGGCAATGCGCCTCTGGTTGAGGTAGGTCAGCGCTCCCGTGTTATCTCCCTCCCCCACATGTTTTTTTTCTTTTTCTCACTCTTTCTCTCTTCTTATTCCTCTCCTCACCTCTTCCTACCCCAATCCAGCCCCAAGGCCAAATATTCGCTTGTAAATAAATACATGTACGGTAAAGTATTACGCTGTTGTTATTTTTTCTATATTTTTTACATAATTCAATTTTTTATTGTGGCAGTTACAATACTTTCTAGTAGATTTAATTTATGTAAATTAGCGTGGTGTCGCTATCTGCAATTGCGCCAGAAAACATTTTGAAAGTTAACATACCTGTTGAGTCAAATCCGGTAGTCTTCCTGAAAAGATATTTGCACCACTTTGTTTCAATAACTGAACGTGCATATATGCATGTGGCTACTGCCAGCATATCTTAGTGTAGAGGCGTAACTGACTTGACTGTGCCAATCAGAACCTCCTACGACACACACACGTCTGAGATTAGCGTATAGAACCACAAGATAATAATAGACCACGAATACAACAGCTGGAGTAATGCAACCACGAAAGTGTTTATAGTGTTGATTTATTTAAACATATAATCATAAACTACTAAATAGTATGGACTGTTCATTGTGAACTGAGAACTCAGCAAAACGTTTAAGTAATTACAAATATGTTTTATTGGACCAACAGATGTTAACTTTTGAGTTTGTAGAAACGTTTACACTAGTTTATAGTTACATGGAAGTTTTCATATTAAAATTAGTAAAGATGGCTGCAGAACGGCTGAAAGAAAACATTATATGCTGTGCTCACTTAATTGTGAACGGCCTATAAACAATGAAGGCCTAAAAAGTATCTGATGAACCGAATATCGATTAATTTTTTATTCTTATTTCTAAAAAAATGTTTATTTTATGTCGATTTTCATGGATTTCACTTTATAGAAAAATTGAAAAAGCATTTCCCATTTACCTTACATAAGATATCACAACACAAAAATTATTTTTTCTTAGTTCAAAACAGTCTCATTTTTATATAATTCGATTGTTTAAGTTTTGGCGTATAAAACCTGGAGTAAAGTTTAGTTCTAACACGTGTATAGGACACGTTGCATAGCAGCAGGCGCACGCCAAAGTAAATACTGTCGCACGCCTACGCCCTATGAAACCTGTACTACACGCATGGTAGTTTCGCGGTATTCTCCAGGCGTTAAACGACCAAACTTCGAACACAATTTATTGCTATTAAAATTATGTATTATGTTTTCATTTCGGACTAAAAACCATAACATAATTTATCTTGTGAAAATACTTTTAAGATTAAAACCAAAAACCTTGGGCGCACGCTATAAATAACAGTAAGGAGAGTGCAGAGTAGATGTTGAGGAAACTCACACAACAGTTCATGTCGGGGCTATGTCAGTTCTACGACCTCGTCAGTTGACAGAACTTCTTTTCCTCTCCCCACTACGCTGGAGGTTAAGCGGGGCGGTGACGAATGTTGGATGCTATGACCAATAGGGTTTCGGCTTTATGTCTGGTGTACGGACTCGTCACGTCTCGTGGTAGCCAATGGGAGGAACGATACGCAAGCACTAATAGACGGTGCATGTGGTTTACGGACAGGGTAAAGGGATGCCAACAGGCGGTGCGTATGGTTTTGTAGAGTGTAAGATGTGTAGGGGAGTTGTACGACCTCGGCACTTGACAGAACATTTTTAGAGGAGATGTGGTGGGAGTAAGGGGAAGAGTAGGGATAACATTCTGTGAAATGATGAGGTCGTACAAGTGACCTTCTCCGTTCATGTCGTTGGGCAGTGCAATAATACTGCGATTTAGGTGAACTATTTATGCATATATTATATCTTGCATGCGCTCCACGTTTTTCTTTTTAAATATTACAAGTATTTTCTTGGAAGAAATTATTTTGTACATTTTAGTATGTTTAAATACGTGGTACATTAATATTTTTGTTTAAGGGTTCCGTAGAGGGGGCACAGAACCTTGGCCGTGGTCTGTTGTTGAACTAGTAGCCCCGAAGTAGGCATAACCTCCGCTTCGAGCCGTCTCTTAGGAACTCCCCGGGTGGGGGGGGGGCTTGGGTGGAAGGCGGGGGGAAGAAGAAGGTCGTTGGGAAGAGCAAGTGGGAAGTGTTTGTCAGAAGATACGAGGTATTAGTTGCACTGTGCTCTCCCCCACCCCCATTTCCCCCCACAACCCGTCTATTCGCTTATTGTTATACCAAGGTTTCGCCTTACACCATCGAACGAATTCTGACCCAGCACGCCTGCCTTTATTTTGTTTTTCTCCGGCCAGTCTTCCACAAAACGAGGGAAATTTTTTTTGACAGCAGTGAATTTTAAAATAATA